>PVJN01004349.1:0-91237 GCA_004026805.1 Lasiurus borealis | reverse complement strand
GGTGGTGGTGGTGGTGGTGGTGGTGGTGGTGGAGGGGAATAACAAGTGTCGGTGTGAAGAAATTGGAACCCTCAAGTATTTCTGGTGGAAATGTAAAAATGATGCAGTTGCTATGGAAACCACCTGGCAGTTCCTCAAAAGGTTAAACATAGAATTACCACATAACCCAGCAATTCCACTCCTAAGTATAGACCCAAAACAAGTGAAAACAGATGTTTAAACAAATACTTGCACACACATGTTTGCAGCAGCACTATTTATAACAGCTAAAAAAAAAATTGACATCTCTCTGTGGATGTCGATAAACAAAATGTAGTCCATCCATTCCGTGGAATATTACTCGGCCATGAAAAGGACTGAGGCCTGACACACAGTTTTGGAAACACTGAGGGAGAGAAGGAGACACAAGGGCCATGTAGCATGGATTCCTGTATCTGAAGCGTCCAGAACCTTCATATCCACAGAGGCAGCAAGTGGATTTGTGTTTCTCAGGGGCTGCGGGAGGGGAAAGGAGTGAGTGCTCATAGGGACAGGGTTTTTTGGGGGGAGGGGGACGTAATAAAAATGTTCTGGATCTAGATGGTAGTGATGGTTGCACAACACTGCAAATGCTGAATTGTTCACTTGAAAATGACTAATGGTTCTAGTCCAAATGCTTGTGTCCTCCCCCCAAATCTGTGCCCCCTATCCCCCCGCCCCCCACCCACATGATGGTCATGGAGGCGGGACCTTTGGGAGGTGATTCGGTCATAAGGATGGTGCCCTCCTACCTGGGGTTAGACCCCTGATAAAAGGCAGCCCTGCCACCACGTGAGGGCACAGCGAGGAGACGTCCCTGACGAACCACCAAGGGGCCCCCACCAGCCCCTTGATCTGGGACGTCAGCCTCCAGAATCTGAGAGATAAATCTGTTGCTTATAAGCCCCCATCTTTGGTTGTTTGTTTAGCAGCCCAAACAACTAAAACGGGTAAATATTATATGAATTTCACATCAAAAATTTTCTACAAAGTTAAAAACAAAAATGAATGCTCAGGACCCAAAGGTACACATCCAAAACCCCGCTCCCCTCATTCTCGCTCCAGAGGTCTCTGCCCGCAGCGCCCTCCACGCTGACTCAGCCTCAGTCCTACCAACAGCCCGGCCCCCAAGGGTGCCAGGCCAGCACGGGTCCCACACCCCTTCCCACCCTTGATGTGTAAGCAAGCCCACGGCTGAGCCCGATGGCCGTGGGCATAGTCAATATTGTATCAGAGGGGTGCGGACACAGGTGTGACATCGCAGGCCGTGACTCAGGCCTTGGCCCGGCTCCCAGCAGCATGGTACGAGAGTCGGGCCGGGAGCTGACAGCACCTCTGGTTTTTCTCGCTCCGTACATTCCAGCGCGTGGTGGGCCTTCTTTCTGCAGTTTATAAGTCACTGTTTGGGGTAAACAGGACAGGTCACTGAGCAGCAGGCTCCCCGGGGTCAGGGGAGCTCAGAGTTTTATTGAATCGCAAGCATCCGGCATCTTGCATGCTGGTTGGTGGCAGCTGAGGTAGGTTCCCCGCCCAGAGCTGGGGAGGGAGCCAGCCAGCCAGCAGGCCCCGGAGTTGGTAGGAATTGCAAATCCCAGATCTAGAAGCAGCCTGGCTTCCCATAGTTAGACAGAGGGTCTCCCTACTGACCCCACCCAGAGGGGAAACTTGGAACCGTTTTTGCTCCTCACGAAAAGCAGGGATACTACCGCCATTTGGCAGGGATGCTGCTCAGTGTCCCACAATGCACAGGATGCCCCCCTGCGTGCTGATTCAGGCCAGCGGTCAGCGGTCTGGAGGTTGGGAACTCCTGTAAACCAGTTTTCCTCCTGCCCTGCCCACCCTGCTTTTTAGGACGTAGTCTGGGGGATACACCTTAACCACAGAGATAGGCACGGGATTTGGTGGGAATCAGCAGACCCGAGCTGCTGTGTGGCCTCCCGTAGGTAGCTCAGCCTCTCCGAGCCTCTGTTCTCCTCAGAAAATTCAGACAACCTCACAGAGCTGCTCTGCTAGTTAGATCAACTGTGAGCACCCACGTCGATGTTCTTCAGGCTGCAAGCTGGAGAAGCACGCTCAGGCTGCCACCAGCACCTGCCTCTCAGCCCACGTTTGAGGCTGCAGAGTGTCCACCTCGCAGAACTGGGGGGGGGGGGGGAAAGAAGGACAGAGGACCGTTTTTGAAGCCCTGGGCTGTCCCGCGTGCCTTTGTCTTCCAGCAGGGCAGCCCCGAGAAGGGGCACATCCTGGCACCGGGCCCAGAGCCTGGCACAGGCTGTCGTCATATCCTGGCACCAGACCTCCCTCTGCTCTGGAAGATGCTGGAGGTGGTTCCTTCAGTGGCCCCGCTGTGAAGCACCGGGTTAATCAACATCACGGTGAAAAGCCGAGCCGACAGCAGGGGCCCTGGGATGACGTGACATGGAAGGCACCTCGTCTCTGAGGTCCCCCCCCTCAACCCCAGGCCCCTCTCTCATCACAACAGAACATCACACAAACCCAGATTGGGAGGCCCCGGGCAGCACGCGGCCATCCTGCCGAAGACCTGCGAAAACCAAGGGAAGTCTGAGAAACCGCCAGAGCCCCGAGGAGGCTGGGCAACAGGATGACGCCGTGCCAGGTGGGACCCGGAACCCAAAGGGGACGCGCGTGGGAAATCCGGGGGCACCTGGATCAAGCAGGGCGTTTCGTCAACAGCACCATCCGCACGTGAATTTCTCAGTTGCCACAACTGCGTGCTGGTCCTGTCAGAGTTCACTTCCGGGGAAACTGGGCGAAAGGGACACGGGAACTCTGCATCTTATCTCTGCAGCGTTTCTGCAATTAGATTTGTCATTCCCAACGCTGGAAAAAGGTTATTTGTAAAAACAACAAGGACTCGAAGCTAGGGCAGGGAGGGGAACAGTCCCTGGGGACATACTTAGGCGAAAACGTCATTCCTCGTCTCTCTGACATGCAAATGCAGCCGGTGTCCGGTGTTTGTTCTGGCAGCTCTCGCCTCGGCCAAGGGGCTCCACGAATTGGGCTGGAAGATGGGGGACGGGCTGCAGTGGAGGGACCATGGGTCCCTATGTCACAGAGGCCAATCATGACTCTTAATAATAATAATAATGGCGATGACGGCAACAATAATGACTGCGCTTCTCTTTGGGCATCTGACTTCACCCTGCCCATTAGCGGGGCGCCTGCCTCCCTGCCAGGCCCGGGAACCTGCGTGCCCAGCGCAGGCCCAGCGTGCAGGGACCCCAGCTCTCTCTCCCCTGCAGCCAGCTCCCAGCCGTGTGCATGAGTTGTCTGCGGCTGCTGTCACAAATGAAGGCACACCGGGGGCATCTAAACATCAAAAACATTATATTACGTAATATTCTCTCACATTCCTGGAGGCCGGAAGTCTGAAATCAGGGTGTCAGCAGGGCTAATTCCTTCTGGGGACCCCAAGGGATACTCGGTCCCCGGCCTCTCCCGGCCCCTGTGGCTGCCGGCCACCCGGGCCTTCCTCGGCTTGTAGCTGCTTTGCTCCATCTCCACACGGCTTCCCTTTCTCTGCCCGTTTTCCTTTCTCTTTTCCGCTGACACCTGTCACCAGACTTGGGGCCACCTAAATCCAGGATCATCTCATCTCGAGACCTTCCACTTCCTTCCATCTGCAAAGACCCTGTTCTCGGGAGGATTGCACATTCACAGATACGGGAGGTTAGGATGTGGGCATATCTTTCGGGTACACCATCCACCCCACTATACTGCAGATATTTCTCCATCAGACCCTGTCGCTCTTCTTTTTCCACCCAAGGTTCAGTTAGAAAAGCGCTCATCTCGTGCAGGGACCAAAGGCCAGCCACTCACCCAGGGTCCATGTGCAGAGAGGCACAAACGTTGAAGAATGAGAAATAAGAGGAAGCTGGGGTGGTGGAATAGGGATCCCAAAACCCCGCCCATGCCTCAGTTTCCACATCTGTGAAGGGGGCTGATTCTGCCATCTCAGTGAGATCCATCCTGTTGAGTTGCAAGGACAAGGGGATGGGAGTCTCCCTATTCCTCAACCAGCCCTTATCTTGGCTCCCAGTGGTACGTGGGAGAAGCCCTGTGTTCCTGGAACAGGGAGAATATGTGTGCAGGAGAGAGAGAGAGAGAGAGAGCCACCGTGGGGACTGGAGGGAAGAAATGAGATTGTGCCTATAGACGCTCAAAATAATACCAGAAGAATAAATGTCCCCAGGAGTGGCAGGAGCATAATTAAAAAACCCCAACCCTTGTTCTAGCCCAGTGGAGCCTTTCAAAATAGATCCGATTAGATGACTGCCCAGAACTTTAGATGTGGCACTATCCCATGACCCAGCAACTCCACTGCCAGGTACATCTACCTAGTATTAAACACGGGGACCCAAACTAATACGGGTGCACAGTAGTCAAACACTGGACACAGCCCCAAAGGCCTCTCCCCGGATACACAGCTCAGCAGAGGAGGCTCTCCCTGTGGAATATTATTCAACCGTGAAAAGGAACGAAGCACGGACACACCTGACCACAGGGTGCATTTTGAAAACATGCTGCTGAGAGAAAAGCCAGAGACTAAACGGCCGCATGGGTGATTCATTCCTAGGAGACGTCCAGGACGGGGAAATCCATAGAAACAGAAAGCAGCTTTGTGGTTGCCAGGGAAGGAAGGAGGGAGTGGAGGGGGAGGAGGGGTGATGGACGAAGGGACTGCGGAGGGGGACGGAGTCTCCTTTTGGGGATATGAAAATGCTCCGGAATATTTATGGAACAGAAAGAAGTGATGGTTGCACAACACTGCGAAGGTACTGAAGGCCATTGTTTGCCTTAAGATGGTTAAGTTTATGTTATGTGAATTTCAGCTCAATTAAAAAAAATTGAAAGTGAAAATAAAAATGGATCTGAAAGATATTTATACTCTTTTGTTTTCCAAAGAAATTGTCCCAGGAGCCCAGATATTGTCCCAGTCGCCGATCCCAAAAGAACTTTACAAATAAACTTTAATAATGTTAAACAGGGTCCTTGCGAAATTCACTCATTGCAGAGGAGGCCCTGTCATTAATAATAATATGTGGTCATGACATAATTGCATCATAATCTCCCACCCCGTGAGGGCACTGTGGTCAGCGGGTGAAGCAACGTTTTGGGGGCCGTTCACGAAGGAGGACCGGCCACGCAGAGGCGGACCCAGAGCTGGTGCTCCGGCCGATGACAGGGAACAGGGAACCGGGAACCAGGCGATGCTTCCGGGGAAGGGGAGGCTCCGTGCAGGCTGGCTATCCCAGGAGCCGGTGTCACACCTTCCCTGACGTCAGGGGCAGGTCAGGGGGCTGTGCCAGGCTCCCGGGAAGAGGCTCCCTAGGTGCCTAGAAGATGGGGCTCAAACTCAGCCAGCATCCTCCATTCTCCAGGCCTCCCTTGACGCCCCCGTCCCCCATGAACACGTGGCTGTGGGGGCTACGTGAGGGCAGAACACACAGGTGACACTGCCTCCTGGCGAGGTGTACCAGGGAGCCCAGCAGCTCTGACCAGGGGCCCAAAGGGGTGACTCACGGGCAGCAGCACGGAGCCCAGGCTGGTAAGAGGAAAAGAGGCCAGGACGAGGGAGGCGGCGAAGAATGCCGCTGTGCACTTCTAAGCCAGGGGTGTGAGATCGTCCCCCAACTCCAAGAACGGACAGGGACAACATGGGAGTATTGCACCGAGAGGCAGCCTGCGTCCTTTGACAGTGAAGGGACACATGCCCTCTGATTCATCCGCACACGGAATACCGTTTGGCAGTGAAAAGGAATGAACACACAGAACTATGCTGAGGGAGAGAGCCAGCCCCAGAGCACCGCGCTACGTGCTGGCATTGATAGGAAGCGTCCAGAAGGGGCTCATCTCTAGACTGAGAAGCACATCCGTGGCTGCCGGGGCTCGAGGAGAGGGCAGGGTGGACCGCAAAGGGCCAGAGGGGTCTCCTTGGGGTGATGCAAAGATCTACAGCTGGATCGTGGTGAGGGCTGCACCACTTGGCAAAATTTACAACAATAAATATAAATTTTTAAAATTTAATCTAAAGCCCTGGCTTGGTGTGGCTCCGGGGACAGAGTGTCAGCCTAAAGATCCAGGGTTCATTCCCAGCCAAAGGCACGTCCCTGGGTTGCCGGTTCTGGCCCTCGCTGGGGTACCCCTCTCCCTTCTCCCCTCCCTCTCTCCCTTCCACTCTCTCTAAAAATCAATGGGAAAAATATCCTCAGATTAGCAACAAGAAAAATTAATCTAAAAAAAATTTAAATTTTTAAAATAAAAAACAAATATAAAGAATTAAAATTTTATATCTACATTTAAAATTTTATATCTCCCTCTCTGGCACCTGCCCAATGAAAAGTATTCCATAATAAATTTTAAAAATTTGAAATTCTAAATAAATTAAAAAGTTTATGTAAAATTTAAATTTTTAAATAAAATAAAAATAAGCCAAAGTAGAATAAAAAATTTAATGTAAATAAAATGTTTAAATGAAATATAAATCTTTTAAAAATTAGAAAATTTTAAATATAAATAAAAGATTGTTTTTATTCTCACCCAAGGTTATGTTTATTGAAAAAAGAGAGAGAAAAAACCACCAATCAGTTGTCTCCTGAATGCACTCTGATCCAGGGATCGAACCCACAACTTTTTGTACCTGATCTAGAATTGAACCCACAACATTTTGGTGCACGGGGTGATGCTCTTATCAAATGAGCCACCCAGCCAGGGCCAAAGATTTCTTAACAAAGTAAAAATAAAACAAAGCAAAAAGTAGCCCCTAGATGTATGGCCAAAGGTAACAAAAAATTTAAGAAAAAATGTCACTCTCAAGTTGGTCACCGCTAATAAATTGTGTCTTTACAACCCGGCATTTGAGACATGCCTGATACTAAATGTCCAAACCGCTGAGACTGAAAGCCCGAAGCACTAACCTGTAGGATGTCTTCAGATTCCTCCCATCTTTATTCCCACCCCCTCCCCAAATTCCTGATCTAATGCCTGGGAGTGCCGGAGGGCAGAGGCCAGCTTACTCCGGCTAACAGCCTCTCCGGCACCTGCCCAATGAGAAGTATTCCACAAATGCTTGTTAAATGCATACTGAGAGGCTGCGGTAGTTTCGGGGGGCAGCTCAGACTCAAGTCCAAGGGCAGCTGTGCTGGCTTCTCTCCATGGAATCATCTTTAAGCTTCAGACCAGAGTCAGTATTTCCTGCTGGCAGGCCCTACAGTCTCTTTCTGCGCATAGTCTCCGTGAAGGGGCAGACTGTGTGCCAATAAAGTTATGGGCACTGGAATTTGATTTTCTTTTTGTAAAAAATATATCTTTATTGACTTCAGAGAGGAAAGGAGAAAGAGAGCGAGATAGAAATATCAATGATGAGAGAGAATCATTGATCAGCTGCCTCCTGCACCCCCTTCCTGCACACCCCAAACCCAGGCATGGGCCCACAGCTGGAATCGAATCTGGGACCCTTCAGTCCAAAGGCTGATGCGTATCCATTGAACCAAGCCGGCCAGAGCTGGAATTTGATTTTCATAGAATGTGCATGTATCATGAAATATTATTTTGATTTTTCCCCAGCCATCATAAATGTACAATTCTTGCTTAGCTATTGGCCAAACAAAAGCTGCCATAGTCACATATGATATGATTCAGTGCATATGAAATGTCCAGAACAGGCAAGTCCATAAACAGAAATAAGATTAGGGGTTGTTAGGGGCTGGGGGGAGGGGAATGGAGAGTGACTGCTAATGGGGCTGGGGTCTCCTTCTGGGGTGATGAAAATGTTCTGGAACTAGACAGAGGTGATGACTGCACAATATTGTGCATATCCTAAATGCCACTGGATTGTCCACATTAAAATGGTTAATTTTATATTATGTGAATTTCACCTTGATAAAAAAAATGGTAAAAGATACATACATATACATAATTAACATTGGAATGTACACCAAGTGGCCAGATTATTATGATCTCTGAATGCATAAATAATCTGGCCACTCACTGTGTGTGTGTGTGTGTGTGTGTGTGTATTAGAGGCCTGGTGCATGAAATCATACATGAGTGGGGTCCGGCTAGCCTGGTCAAGGGGAGGGGACATGGGCAGTTGGCCAGCCTGCCTGCTGATCAAACTTCTGGTCGAGGGGACATTTTGCATATTAGCCTTTTATTATATAGGATTTACACTGAGTGGCCACATAGTGTTCAGAGATCATAATAATCTGGCCACTCAGTATATGTGAACTATAAAGAAAAATACTATTGATATATATATTTTTTTAAGCTGTAAGCCAGGGTGGGTCAACTCTTGATTTAGGTGAATAAAGATTGTGATCAGGAACAAAGGGGCTCTTCCAGGAAAAGTCCTGACACAAGATGTCTCCGACCTAGTCAATGACAAGGCAGGCATGTTCACGCCTCTTTGATGGATGAGGGACGAAGGTCCAAACTCATTCGAGGTCACTGAGCAGCAGGTGCCAAGGCCAGAACGTGACCTGGGCTCTTGGCTGGGCTTCCCTGTATGACGTCCATCACCTGCTATGCTGAACAGACCTGCTGTGAGAACTGAATGAGAAAACATGGGCAGCTCTTCGGTGCTGGGTTTGGCGTACAGTAAGTGCGCAATCAACGCTGCTTTCTCCCCTCCTCCTGTCCTCTGTGGGAACAGAGGGCGAAACAGTCCTGTCTGGCCAGTGAGGAGATGATGAGTTTTCCTAGGTATCCACCAGTCACCAACCAGACAAGCCCTGCACCTTCCCCTCACAGCCACGACTTAATTGTTGTAAGCAGTAAGGAAGCCCCCGAGATGGCAGGACAAATGGGAAAGTGCCCTTTCTCATTGGGCCTTGGCTCTGCGCACGGCAGCAGCAAGGTGGTGACCTCCATAAGAAGCCCACTTTCAAGGGGCGTCCCTGCCCGCGATACTTCCCATCCCCAGGAACTGCTGAGCTGCCAAACATCTTCGCAACACGGGGAGCCCAAGTGCTTTGGCAAGACGCTGTGAAAGCATTGCGCAAAGCTAAGCAGAAACACCCCGACCGACCCAGCTGGGAGTCGTTTGTCCAGTTGGCGCTGTCATGTGACTGTAATTCCTTCAGAGCATTCATAACTCGTCTCGGAAGCTCAGCTGCATTTTCGGTGACGTGTTTTCTGTAGAATTCCTGAGTGCTTGCTCTTGGGAGTTGGGCCAAGTGTGCACAATAGCTATTTGGGGCGGGACAGCTGGTAAAGGGAGAGGCGGGCTACCCTCTAGAAGAAAAGTGAACAGAAATGCAGGAAGCTAGAAATGGCCAGGACGCAGCTCAAGGAGACTAGAAGCTCCCTGTGGGGAGAAATGGGCCATGGACCCTGTTAGCTTCCTCTCCAACAGAGCAGGGAGAGGACGTCTATGTTTATTTGTTGCTGAAATAGAAAACTTCTGTTTCACATGTTTCCTGAGCCCTTAAAGACAAGCCTGGCAGGAGAAGGTAAGCCTTAACAACACACATGCCATTCAGACAAGCCTCTGCCAGTGACAGACATTCTTAATCAACCCGACAGACGTCACTCATCAATCACAATAGAGTTTCCCAGCACTGAGCCTGGATAAAATCTCAGAATCTGTACCTGCACAGTGCTCATTATCGATGGAGTAGACCCAAAGGGGAGAGGGGAACAGCTGGGGACAGACACACAGCCTGTCCCAATTCTTCCAGAACTCACCCATGACACTTAGCACCCACCTTGTACCATCCGTTCACCTACTGACCACCTTGCCACCAGAGATGTGTCTTATTCCCGCCTCCTGCCCCTACCCTGCCCCCCTCCCCAACCAGCAGCTGCTAAGACCGGCTGCTCAGAGACTTCAACACGTTGGCACAGGTAAGTCTCCTCCTGGTAAGAGGCAGCGTTGGGAACGTGACTTTAAGTCGGGAGCCTTTCTCCAACAGCACTGTCACCTGAGATGTCACCAGGACACACACCCACACAGACAGGTGTGGCCTCCATAGCACGGTGACAGGACCCCAGCATGAGAGGGACCATGCTCCAAGCACCCCCACCCCTGAACACTGACGCTCTCCAGGATGCCCTTCCCAGGATCCCCTCTCTGGCTACTTGGCGTGTACTTTTAATGGGACAGCAAGCATTCTTGAGCATCTACATGGACCATCTCAAAATGAAACTCAGAGAGGCTCAGAGACGTTAAGTGACATGCCCAAAGTCACACAGCAAAAATGGCAACTCAAGTCCATGCTCTTTCTATTCATTGGTGATTCTGTGTGTTGGTTCCATTCACTGGACGCTCTGAAGTGTCCACACTGCCCTGGGGGAGCCTGGTGGATAGCAGCATCATCGTGTCCTGTTTGTTTCAACCCCACGTCCACAGCTGGGGATAGGGGATCACAGAGACAAATGCAGGGAGATCCCTGCCTTTCGGGACTCCCTTGTGTGGATGGGAAGCCAGGCAGAACAGTTGGTTACCATGATATAGGAGCTTTCTAGGGAGGTCACAACAGACTGACACAAACTGGGTGGCTTAACGCAACAGAAATGCATTATATTGTCACTGTGGCATCCGGGGACCTGGGATAGTAGAATGCAGGTAGCGGGGGCAGGAGTGCAGTGGCAATGTTCCTTGGCTGTAGCTACAATGCTCCCATCTCCGGCTGTCTCCACAAGACTGTGTTCTGTGCCTGTGTCTCTGTGTCCTTTCTCTTACAAGGATCCTTATTGGATTTAGGGCCCATCCTAACCCAGGATGATCTGATTTCTAGACCCTTACTTGCATCTGCAAAGACCCTCTTTTCAAATAAGGTCACACTCACAGGTGCAGAAGATCAGAATGTGGACATCTCTTGTGGGGAACATAATCAACCTACTACCCACGGGGACAAAAAAGGAGAAAGTCCCCAGGAAGCTGGGCTGAGGAGAAGAAATGTGGACAACCCTGCAGGAGGGGAGAGCCAGTGACTAGACGATGACTTTTTGGATTCAACACCCAAAGCACCATTTGTGAAAGGGAAAATCAATGAGCTGGTCTTCATTAAAATGAAAGACCTCCGCTCCACAGAAGACAAGCCACAGACTGGGAGACAACCTTTGCAAAACACCTTTCAGATAAAGGACTGACTTCCAAATTATACAAAAAACTCTTTTAACTCTATAATAAAATGAACAACCCAACTAAAAAGTGGGCCAAAGTTCTGAACGATACCTCACTGAAGAAGATACACTGATGGCAAATAAGCATATGAACATATACTCCATATCAGATGTCATGGGGGACTGCACTTTGAAACAGCAATGAGATACCACCGCACACCTATGAGAATGGCTGAAGCAGGAATCAGGGACAACACCAGATGCTGCCCAGGGTGTGGAACAACAGGAATGCAAAATGGTACAGGCTACTTTGGAAAACGTTTGGGGTGTTTCTTACAAACCTAAAATAGTCTTATCTTAGGATCTATTCATGGTATTCCTAGGTATTTACCCCATTAATATGAAAACTTATTTCCATACAAAAAATAATGAATGCTTATAGCAGCCACGTGCAATATATAGTCAATTTAGCAACTATGGCCCCCAAACTGGAAGCAACCAAAATGTCCTTTGGTAGGTGAATGGATAAACGGTTATATCCGGAACCTAGATTCTTACACAGCAATAAAAAGCAATGAGCTATCAAGCTATGAAAAGACACAGAGGAATGCTAAATGCATATTGCTGAGGTCAAGGAGCCGGTCTGAAAAAGCTACTTCCTGTTATGAGTCCAACTATATAATATTCTGGAAAAGGCAAAACTGGAACTCAACCAGGGGTGAGGGAAGAGGGAGGGACGGAGAGGTGGAGCAGGTGACTTTTAGGACAGTGAAATGATTCTGTATGAGTGTTACAGTCAACACATAAACTTTGTGCATTCCTCAAAACCTACAGAATGTACAAAACCTTTAGAGTGAACCCCAAAGTAACCTTCCAACTTTAGTTAATAACAGTGAATGGGTCGTGGCCCTTCAATGTAACAGTTGTACAACACTAACGCAAGATGTTACTAACAGGGGGAACTGTGTGTGTAAAGGTGGGGGTGGGGGTTAATGTGAGAATTCTCTGTACCACCCGCTAACTTTTTCTATAAACCTAACCTTGCTCTAGAAAAATCAAAGTTCATTAGTTAAAGGAGAGGAAGGGACTGAGCCAGAACCAAGCAGGTGGAGAGTGAGAGGCAGGCAGGCTTGGGCGGGGAGGTACTTGGCGTGTGCCAGGTGCTGCAGGGAAGCTGCGAGTGGGGAGAGGGTGGGCTGGCGTTAGCTGCAGGAAGGGTTGGAGGTGGACAGAGGACAGGACCAAGGCCTGCAACTGCCTGAGAACCATGCATCTTGGGGACCAGACTGAGTTCCCTAAAGCCTTCCCTCATCATCCTATGGAGAAACTGAGGCTCGAGAAAGGCACTTGAAGAGAGCTCACAGGACATCATCTGCACTTCCACAGAAAAGCAAGAGCCTGGGACCCTCACAGCATCCCTTTGGGGGAAGGTCCTGTGGTCACCTTTCACAGAGGAGGCAGCAAGCCCGGAGTGGCCCAGCCACACACCGCGAGGGGTCAGCAGTGGAGGCTGATTCTCAGCCATCACGGTGGCAGCCACAGGGAACGTGTCTGGGTTCCACGGCAGCACCTCTGGGTCCCCGCTGCCTGGCAAATAGGGTTTATCAGCAAGTGTTTGTCCAATCTACCTTCCTCGGATGAGTCACGGTGAGGTGACACGCCTCTGAGGCTCCTCCCAGCTGGGAGGGTCCAGGATTATGGGCCCCAAAGAGGTTCCTTGGCGCCTGGGTGGTGCAAAGGCCACCCCCACTGCCGCAGCCCTGGTCTGTGGCACCCCAGCTTCTCTCAGCAGCAAAGCCTGCTGGCTCCCAAGAACAGGAGCTACCTGCACCTCTCGCCACCTGCCCCAAATGTGGGTTCTGGAGCCCAGAGAACAAGGCTGGACACTGGCTCCAAGTCATATCATAAGATGCTATCCCTCCAATACCTACAACCCTCCCCCCCTTCCTACAGTTCTCAACTCACAGAACTCCTGGGCGAGCGAGGTTCGCACAGCTCCATCCTCTTCTCCCTCCTCACACACACTCACTTCCTCTCTCCCTCCTTGAAGGCCCCTACCTCCAACATACTTGTGATTTTACACACACACCTCCGCTAGAGTGGAAGATCCCCAATGCCCCGCGCTGGCAGGGCTGTGTGTGGGGAACCGGGTGGTGGTATATTTGAGAGGCCCACCAGTCAGGCTTGTTCCCTGCGCCTGGAACCAGCGGTACATCTGTGTGGGAGCAGAGACTGCCATCTTGTCTTGAGTCTCTTCACCCATAAAATCATGAATGTGAAGTCGCCAGACCTGCTGCATCAGCAGGACCTACAGCCTCTCCCAGTGCCCCAGGACCTCCACCGCCCACTCTGAAGGGCTTCCCTGAGGAACAGTGTCTCCAAGAGGGAACATTTCTTGATGTCATCACGCAAGTTTTTGAGGGTGATGAGCAAGCATAACAGTGGGTGGAGCTAGGTGCCCCCCCCCCCCAAACTGAGGGGCTGGGTCTCTCCATCCACCATGAGTCCTGGGAGCCCCAGTCTCCCCATCCATCAGGGTGTCTGGGAAACTGCACCCTAAGGTCACCTCATCCCTCTAGGTTTCTGGAGACCTTGCTGCGGCTCTGGGGCCAATCGTTCACCCACCAGGGGTTCTGGGAGCTCTCTGAGATTTGGGGCCCATTCACTCCTCCATCAGGGATCACCGGAGGCCTCGGGTCCCAAGTCAGAGTCCCAGGTCCCCGGATGCCACCCCCGCCCCAGGTCCTCCCCGTCGCCGGCGCGCAGGCGGGAGCCCACGGGGAGCCCCGGGGATGCCTGGGCGTCCCGCGGCTGTTGTGGAGCGCGTGTTGATGCCGTCGCCCGGGAGACAGGCGGGGGCGGGACCGGGCGGGGGGCGCGGCCGGGCGGCGCGCGGGGGGCCGGGCCGAGGCGCAGGGCTGGCGGCCGCCGCGGCCCGGGCCGCCGCCGCCCGCCGGCTTATATACCGCGGCTAAATTTAGGCTGCGCGCGGGGCTCGTCCCCATCCGCGACGCGTTTCCGCCGCCGCCGCCTTGGCCCGGCCCCCACGCGCGCCGCGTCTATAAGGCTGGGGCGGGCCCGCCCGCGGCCCGCAGAGCCGTCCCGCCCGCCCGCCCGCGCCCCGTCAGTCGCTCGCGGCGTCCGGAGGCGCGTCCGCCCGGTCCGGCCATGGCGCTGAGCGAGCCCATCCTGCCGTCCTTCTCAACTTTCGCCAGCCCGTGCCGCGAGCGCGGCCTGCAGGAGGTGAGGGCGGCAGGGGCGGCGGGGCGGCCGGCGCGGGGCAGCAGAACGTGGGCTGCGGGTCGTAGAACGCAGGCGGCGGGGATGGTGGCCTTCGGGTAGCAGGAGCGAGGCGGCGCCCCGGGCGGGCTCGGGCCGGGCCGCAGCGCGCAGGCGGGGGGGCCGCAGGCTCAGGTGCTGCAGGGGGCGCGGCGGGGCGGCGGCCCCCGGACCCGCGCGCGCTCACGCCGTCCCGTCGCCCTGTCCCCGCAGCGCTGGCCGCGCGCAGAGCCCGAGGCAGGCGGCACCGACGACGACCTCAACAGCGTCCTGGACTTCATCCTGTCCATGGGGCTGGACGGCCTTGGCGCCGAGGCCGCCCCGGAGCCGCCGCCGCCGCCGCCGCCCCCGCCGCCCGCGTTCTACTACCCGGAGCCCGGCGCGCCGCCGCCCTACGGAGCCCCCGCGGGCGGCCTGGTGTCGGAGCTGCTGCCGCCGGAGCTGGACGTGCCGCCGGGGCCCGCGCTGCACGGCCGCTTCCTGCTGGCGCCGCCCGGCCGCCTGGTGAAGGCCGAGCCCCCCGAGGCGGACGGCGGCGGCGGCTACGGCTGCGCGCCCGGCCTGACGCGCGGGCTTCGAGGCCTCAAGCGCGAGGGGGCCCCGGGCCCGGCCGCCGCGTGCATGCGAGGCCCCGGGGGCCGCCCGCCGCCGCCGCCCGACACGCCGCCGCTCAGCCCCGACGGCCCCGCGCGCCTGCCCGCGCCTGGCCCGCGCGCCCCCTTCCCGCCGCCCTTCGGCGGCCCCGGCTTCGGCGCCCCCGGGCCCGGCCTGCACTACGCGCCGCCGCCTGCACCCGCCGCCTTCGGTCTCTTCGACGACGCGGCCGCCGCCGCAGCAGCAGCTCTGGGTTTGGCGCCGCCCGCCGCCCGAGGTCTTCTCACGCCGCCCGCGTCCCCGCTGGAGCTGCTGGAGGCCAAGCCGAAGCGCGGGCGCCGGTCCTGGCCCCGAAAGCGCACCGCCACGCACACCTGCAGCTACGCGGGCTGCGGCAAGACCTACACCAAGAGCTCGCACCTCAAGGCGCACCTGCGCACGCACACAGGTGAGAGGGGAGCGTGGGCGGGGGGCGGGGCGCGGGAGGAGGGGCGCAATCAACCTACCCCCCCCCCCCGTGCCCCATCCCCAGAGTAGCTGCTGGGTCTCGGAGATGCCCGGGGAGGCGCGCACTCTCAGGACTCCCCTGGGGGCGCCGCTCGGAAGGGTGGGGGGCGGTGCCTTTAACAACCTTTGGAGAACTCGGGCGCACAGTCCTGGGGAGGGGGCGCGCGCTCAGGAGCCTCCTGGGAGTGTGGCTAGGGACTTTGGGAGCGGCTGCGCCCTTAGGACCCCGAGGGAGACTGTCTCAGATGGACAGAGAGAGCATCAAACTTAGGGCCCCGCTGGGGGCGTGGCTCCAAACTCCGGGAGCGGACTGGGTGGCACCGGAGCTCTGGGGACGAGAACCAGGGGTGGGGAAACCAGTGCCCCGGGCCTTAGAGTTTGAAAACTTAGGGGGGATCGGCCCAGGGGGTCGGTTTGGGGTCAGTTGCACGCCCCTAAGTAGCCACTCTCCAGGGCGAATGTCTTGGCGCACCGGGGAGCCCCTGGGCGGGAAACTGAGGCCCGCTCTCGGTCCCTCCCCCGCCCCAGGCGAGAAGCCCTACCACTGCAACTGGGACGGCTGCGGCTGGAAGTTCGCGCGCTCGGACGAACTCACGCGCCACTACCGCAAGCACACGGGCCACCGGCCTTTCCAGTGCCACCTGTGCGACCGCGCCTTCTCGCGCTCCGACCACCTGGCGCTGCACATGAAGCGGCACATGTAGCCCGGACGCCCCGCCCCCTCGCACGCGGCCGTGGCGGGTCCCACGCGCCGGACGGACAGACGGACGCGGCCCCTCGCAAACTGTGACTGGTATTTATTGGGCCTAAGGACTGGACGGGGCACAGCGTGGCCACCCACCGAGGGGGCTCCCCGATCCCATCAGAGACTGAAGGCCCCGGTGGGAGGAGACCACGGTCCTTCCTTGACGAGTTTTGTTTTCAAAATGGTGCAATAATTAAGCGTCGTCTCCGCCCCACCGGGTCTACACTAGAGGATCGAGGCTTGATGCCTTGTGAAGAAATACAGCCTTAATGTGTACTGTCTACAACGTTTTTTATAATATTGTACATAGCGACTGTGACAGATAATGTGTTATTGTAAATAAGGAGACAGGTGGCCATTGGCTGCCTGGTTCATTTTTATAAGACTTTTGCTGTGTTGTTTTTTAATTAAAAAAAAGTTTTGCATCTTTTTTAAAAAATATAAATATCACAGTGCTGATCTGACTGCTTGGAAGCTGGGGGCTCAGGGCCCTTGGGGAAGGGCTGAGGGACACAGGCAGCTTTGGGGGGGGCAGCCCCGCCTGGCACCGGGCTGGGGAGTGAAAGTGGGTGCTGCCCCGGCCAGCACTCAGCTTGCCAGCTGCAGCGCCCAGCTGCCAGAAACCTGTGGGTTTTCTATAAATTTAAACACTGCATTTTAGGACTGAGGAAGAGCTATTTTAAGGTTGTTCCCTGAGCCATAAATTGCCTCCTTTCCCCCAGAGCTGGGGAAAGTGCTGGTCCCACTGACGTGGCCTCTTCTGAGCTGAAAAAGCCTCAGCTAATTCTGAAGCTTTTGAGGTTTTAGCCAAACTTCTGGAGTGTGCAGACTTTTTTTTGGGGGGGTGGTTTGGGGAGAGGGTGGAATGTTAAGTTTCTAACATGGTTTGCCTTTTACTAGTCTTTTCTTTAAGCCAGATTTTTTTTACAGGAATGAGTTCCCCATCTTAATAGGAAAAAGGCCAAATGTGTTGGGTGCTCCTTCTCCAGATGGGCAAACTGAGGCCCAGGGAGGTAGCGATGGAGTGGTGGCTTTCGGGTGCCAGCTTGATCTGGCTGCTTCCCGAGGGTCCTCAAACCCCACTTGAGAGGACCAGGGGTTTCTGAAGTAAACCACCTGTTGCTGGCATAGGAGGGACATGTATCTCCCCTCCTCCCCCCAGCACCCCACGAGGTGCCCTTGTGTGATGGAGTCACATCAGAGCCTTAAGTGGTTGGAGCTGGCCACTCCAGAAACCCCCCTGGCAAGCAAGGGTGACCCTGGCTTCTGCTCTGAAAGTCCCAGTCGAGCAAGGAGGTGCCCCTCCCTGACAGATTGCCTTGCCACCCTTCATCTTCCCCCTTCTAGGGGCCCTGGGTGGGTAACCATGGCCACCAACAATTGCACAAGTGTTTTCCAGAAAGTGAAAATAGCTCACAAGTACCGACTGTTTTAAAACACTCTCTCCCCATTGCGACAGAAGCTGGGATTTCCTCCTCCCTCCCTCCCTCCGTCCTTCCTCCCCGCAACCCCCCAGGGCAGCGCTGGAAACAGCTGAGAGCGTTTGGTAATCCAAAAAAGCAGAAATGGGAGCTGACAATCTGATTCATCCTCCTCGAGTAAATAAGCTGGCCCCACTTCCGCTGTGTGTGTGTGTGTGTGTGTGTGGGTACACACACTCGCGTGCCGCACGCTGCTCATACCCTCTTTCTCTGCAGCTTGTGCATAAACTGCCCCAGAGCAGAACAGTGCCCCCTCGGCCTGTAGAAATGCCTCTCTTGGCTCAGATGGTCTCCGAGGCACTGGGGGCAGAAGACAGACAAGGACACGTCAATCCTTTCTGCTAGGGTCTCCGGTCTTCCCTGTTGAGCTCAAATTTACGAGGAAAGCTACTTTTCTGCTTACTGGAAACTGCTCCCAGGTGTTACCCCTCTTTCCCCCCACCCACTCCCCCCTTCCCCGGGCTCCTCGGTCCAATGAGAGGCCAGCTGTCACGGACTGAAGTTGTGAGTTTCTGTTTTCTGAGCGCCTCCACCCGATAGAATAGAAAGTGCCATCCTCCAGCTCAGCAGTCCCGCTCAGCAAGAGACAGGGCCCGCTACTGATAGAGGCAGAGAGAGAGAGATCGCTCTTCTCATGCTGCCCCTTTTCAAAACCAAGTGGCTTCTGGATGGGCGCTTCTCAACCTGGAGCACCCCGAAGGAGAGGGGTTTGGTTACCACAACGTGGGGGGGGTGGGGGAGGGGCGGGGGCGGGGGCGGGGAGAAGGTGCTGCTGGCATCCGTGGGCGAGGGCCAGGAATACTGCAAAAACATTCTAGAAGGCACAGGAAGTCCCCACCACAGAAAATGATCAGGCCCCCTGTGTCAACATGGCCAAGGTTGAGAAATCTGCTCTGGTTCCTAAAAGATCAGCATCGTCCGTCCGTTGCTTTGATGAGCAAAGAGGTGGCCCTGTCCCGGGGCGGGCTTCCGTGGCTGGTGCTCTCGGAGAACAGCGGGCTGGGCTGGGCCCAGGCCCCGGGCCCTGGAAAAGTCACGGCCCCCGAGAGCTTTGCCTTCCCGTGAGCCAAGCCCTGGAGTCCATTTGCAAAAACGTTAAATGTCAACAAAGGAAAAATACTCGCCCTGCTTTCTACACACGCCCCAATCACCGCTGTTTTGGGGGAGGGGCTGCGGCCGGGGTGAGTGGCTTTCATGTGGCTGTGATGAGGAATGTGTCCTTTCCCCGGGCAGGGTTATGACAATTTCCCATGTTTTCTTTTTCCCTCCGCGGCATGTTTTTGTTATCCTTTTAGACAGCTGCATAATATTCCGGGCAGATGTGCCAGGAATTGCTCATACAAACAAGCACTGAGCATATATTTATACTTGGCCATGTTGCAGATGGTCCTGGGGTTGGGGGGTGAAGGCTTGGGAGGGATGAAGGGTTTGGGGGGGGCAGAGGAGGGTTTTGGGCAACACCAACATGATCTCACAGGAGTGACTCCACGGATGGGGGTGGGCTGTGGGAGCTGCTTTTCCGCTGAAGTTTCCTGTGTGTCAGGGAGCCCGGCACCTGCGGGACAGCATGGTGTGAAGTGGGGGAGGGGAGCTGTCAGGGGTAAGATGAGCCCAGCACAGGCCTGACTCAGCACCCCACCCCATCAGCAGGGCTGAGTTAGCACCTAGCCTGCCAGCGCCCTGGGGAGGCTGAAGGCGACCGGTAGAGGTGGCTCGTGAAGGCGGCAGCACCAGGCTGCTCCCTCCGTTGGCCGGGACCCACACGGATCGGGGCTGTGCCCTTCGGGGCCGTCCTCTACCCTGCAGGATGCTGAGCAGCACCTTTGGCCCCACCCCCTCGAAGCCAGCAGCACCCATCTCCCAAGCTGTGGTGACCAAAAATGTCTCCAGATATGGCCAGGTGTCCCCTGGAGGCAGAGTCACCCCAGACGGATCACCACTGGGCTCGGGCTCTGTGGCCGGACACCGGGGGGCTTGGCCCCTGGAACTGTCTGCCCTCCGAGGCCCGGGTGCTGCCCACGCGTACACACACACCCAGGGAAAGGCAGAGAGGAGGTGACTCCGATGCTGGGAATCACCTGATCAGACCGTCAAACCCACCAGGAATTTATTCTGGGGGCCAAAACCAGAGTTCTCCAAACAGGCTCCTGCGGCCGGTCATGCTATGGGTGAGGCTGTTCTGGGCATTGAAGGGCATTGAGCAGCATTTCTAGTCTTGACCCACTAGGTGCCAGTAGCTCCCCCTCCCCCGGACCAAAATGTCTCCAGGCATCACCCAGTGGTCCCGGGAGAGGGCGGGGAGGGAACCACCTGCAGTGGTGACAAGTGCGTGGGCAAACCACTCTCCCCGTGGAAGCCCCGGTCTGAGGGTGGGCCTGGTTCCTTCCTGAAGGTGAGGCTGCTGCAAGCCAGGAAGCAATGACAGACGGGACCAGCGGCCAGCCCAGGGTGTGGCCAGTGCCGTGGGACCCCCTGAGGAGGTTGGTGTGCTTGCATTTTAGGTCTCCCTGGCCCCCACCATCTGGGTCTATGTCTTTGTCTCTGTCTCTTTGTCTAGATGGGTAGAAAGATGATAGACAGACAGACAGACAGATAGATAGATAGATAGATGATAAACAAATAATCTTTCTATCTTCCTCTCTCCTTTTCTCTTTTTCATTTCTCCATCTCTCCTCCTCTTCTTTCCCCTTCCATCTGTCTCCCCCTCTTCTCCTGCGCCTGCTCTCTCTCTCTATCTCTCTCTCTCCTCCTCCTCCTCCTCCTCCTCCTCCTCCTCCTCCTCCCCCCTTCCTCCCTCTCTTCCTCCCTCCTTCCCATTCATCCATGATGATTCCTCAGCCCCAAATGGAGTCCTGGGGATGCAGAGATCACTTCGCCTCAGCCCTTCCCCCGAGCCAGTTGACAGCGTTTGCCGAGTGGCCGATCTGAGCTACACTGAACTGAGCTCAGGGGGAGTGGGTGCTGTCATCCTAGGCATTTCCCCCAGATTCTCGCTTTGACCCTCCCACAAGCTGGGACCCTCCCAATAGCCTCCTCTGTTGTCCAGCAGCAGAAAGCGGGGCTCAGAGAGGGAAGGCTGCCGGGGCCCAGTGCTGGTACAGGTGGCGGAGCAGGGCTCGAACCCGGGCTGGCCCAGTCCTGATGTCAGCGCTCCTACCCAAGCCTAGAAACATCTGTGAGCTGAGCAAAACCAAGCTGGCTGTCTCCCTCCACGCACCTGGAGGCCAGTGCATCCCCTGGAGGCCTCCTCCATCTGCACATCCTAGAAAGCTCGTTTTCCAATAAGATGCCGGACCGGAGAGGACAGGGTCCGGTCACCCAGGTGCTTGGGGAGCCTGGTCAGGCTGTAATGGGAAGCAAAGGGAGGCCTGGGTGGCACTTGCCCAAAAAGCTCCACAGAGAGTTCCCACGGGACCCAGGCAGCCCCCTCTGGCCGGGGCCTCAGAGAGCTGAGCGCAGGGACTCACACAGGTGCTTGTCCATCGCGTTCACAACGGCCGAAAGGTGAAACAACCCAATGCCCGTCCACAGGTGAACAGGTAAACACCATCTCCCTCGGCCATAAGAAAGACATCCACAGTGTGGATGAACCCAAAGACACAGCGCTGAGGGCGAGAAGCCAGACTCAAAGGCCTCATTCCATGTTGGGTGAAACGTCCAGGCCAGGTGCGTCCACAGAGCAGAACGTAGGGTGATGGGTGTGAGGCCCGGGGGGGGGGGAGTGTTCAAGGGGGCCAGGGTTTCTGTTGGAGGGAATGGAATCGCTTAACAACAGGAGCGAGATTAATAGAACTGAATTGGGTGCTGAAAAGACACTGAAAAATGGGATACTTGAAAAGGGTGAATTTTATGGATGGGTATCTTACCACAATTTTTTAAACGGCAGGGAATGTGGTTTCTGTGAGTCTGACTCTGGACTGAGTATATGCCACATGTCTGTGCTACATTTACAGGTGGGAAAAGGGGGTCTTGTGGGGGCAGGGGGCAAGGTAACCGTCCACAGAATGGAGCTGAGCTTTGAGCCCGGATCTGCCTGAAATGAGTTTTTCCCACTGAGATACCTCAGCAATGGACGGTCACTGGGTCTCTCCAGGACTCAGTTTCCCCAACAAAATCAGAATAAATCTAAAGACCCCATCACTTTAGAGCCTCTCTTCTCACTCTTCTGTCCTCTCAGCCACATTGGTCTCCTTGCTGCCCACCAAACAGGTTCTCCTTCAGTCCTGCCTCAGGGCCTCCCCACATGCTGTTCCCTGGGCTTGGAATGTGGTTCCCTGCATTCTTCCCATAGCCACCGGGGGCAGCCCATTGAGCTGTACTGAGGACATCGCTGCAGCCTCAGAGCCGGAAACCAGATCCCCAGGCGAGAACAGGAGGCTATTGGCCAAAGGGCCCAGATCCCAGTGGCCCTGGCCAGGCAGGGGTGGAGGAAGCTGGCGCTGGAGTCTAGTTCCCAGCACCTCTGCTTCCTGCTCTGCGCCTGCGGCAAGCGGCCCCTTGCTGACCCTCATCACACGGTTCCCTCTGTAGCCACGTCCTGGGGAGGCCCCTAGGGTGCCATCTCCCCACCTTGCAGAAGGAAAAACTGAGGCCTGGGAGTGCTTCCCGGAGCCGAACACGGGTGCTGGGACGCCCGCCCCGAAGGCAGGTTTCCCTTCGCCGTGCGGCCTGGAAGACCAGGTTCCTCCCCTTTCGTGAAGGAGGCCGAGGGAGGAGGCCACTCTCAAGGCCCCACGCCTGCTCCCAGCCTGAGCACCGTCTGCAGCCGCCAGCTCCCCCGGCACCTGCTCTCCTCCTCTCCGCCCTCCGTGCTCTTTCTTTACTCGCTGTCAAATACACGTAACGTGAAAGTAACCATCTCAGCCAGTGCGAAGTGTCCAGTCCGTGGTACTAAGCACAGCCACATGCTGGGCAGCCACCACCGCCATCTGACGCCAGGACTCGTTTCATCGTATAAAACGGAACCTCTGTCCCCACTACTTCCTGTTTCGGTGCATCTGACTCCTCCAGCGCCCTTGCGTTAGTTGGGTGGCACCGTGCCTGTCCTTTGGTACCGGCTCGTTTCCATGAGCACCGCCCCCCGTTTTCACCCCTGTGTGGCGCGGGCCTTCCTTTTCAGGGCTGAGTAGTATTTCATTGTTCGGATGGACCGCGTCTCCTCCATCCGCTCACCCTGCAATGGACCTCGGGCTGCCTCCGCCGCTGGCTGTTGTGACTGCCCCTGTGACGTGGTGGGGCTGCGAGTCCCTGCTGTCAGTGCTCTGGGGGTGCTCTCAGAAGAGGCCTGCCTGATCCCTGTTTTTTCTCTTGGAAGCTTCGTTCCCTGCCACTTGGAGGCTCAGAAGTGTTTTCTGAGCAGCTCCCCCTGCAGCCGTCCTGGTGTGTGTTCGGTTCTCGGTTCTTTACCAGCTCACTGCTGGCAGGGTCAGCTCCAGCCAGCCAGCCTAGGGGCTCAGTTCCCTCCTCCGTGAAAGGGGAGCAGCAGCAGGAGTGGGGAGGGAGCATCGCCCGGAAATCTGGGTTTAGCAGCAGCCGGAGCTGTGCAGAGAGGCAGAGCATCACCCGGAGCTGGACAGGCCTGCGGTCGAGGTGCCACTCACACCCGGCACACCCAGCCGCCTGCTCAGCCTGAGGGTGCTCTGTGTGCAGTGAGCACCCTGCCCACCAGGCTCCAGGCATCCAGGACAGCCCCCTGACGGGGGGGACACAGATGCCTGGCACCAGGCCCTGAGACCCTCCGCCTGCAGTGCTTCCCAGAGCTGGGCCGAGGCTCAGAATTCTGGAGTCCTCCCACTCATTCCAGAGGCCACTCGGGGCGGGGGGCGGGGGGACAGGCTGCCCAGCCTCCAGCTCCCCCAGCCCTCAGGAGCCACAATACTGACCACCGGGACCTGGACACGTCAGCCGAGCTCCTGCCAAGGACACACTGCTTTCCAGGACATGACTCCGTTTTAACCTAGAACCGTGTGAACAGAATACAGTGGTACCTCGAGATAAGAGTTTAATTTGTTCCATAACCTTGAGGCGTGGGAAACTATGAGATGCTTGAGTCGTGGTAAACTGGTGGGTCGTGTGCAGCCGGCTGATCCACTCGATTACTCCTATCTCAAATGTTGTTCGTATTTCAAAGCAAAAATCGCTTGCTCGATGGCTCGTATCTCAAAAATCTCATATGTTAGGGCACTCGTATCTCGAGGTACCACTGTATTCTATTGACAAGCCTTTCTCCACTCTCCCCTCCTGCCCCACTTTCTTTCTTGTTTAATATGGGGAACCCATAAGCCAACTAGACGTAACTGACCTCAAACAGCAGCAGACACATTCTTCTCAAGTGCGCAGGGAACATTCCCCAGGCTGGGCCACGAAACCAACCTCCATCAACTGAAAAGGATCAAGATAATACCAAGTATGTCCTCCCGACCGCATGGAATGGAATCAGAAATCCAAAACAGAGAGAAACTTGGCCGGCGAAGAAGTCCGTGGAAACGGATAACAACGGTGCGGGAGAGCCTGCTCCGCGGCTCGGCCAGCAGGCCCGGGGGGAGGGAGGCACTCGGGTGAGCTGCATGCGGGTGGCGGCTGGGTGGCGGCTGGGGTGTCGGCTGTCGGGAGGCGGCTCGGCTTTGCCCAGGGGAGGGGGAGTTGTAGGCGGGTGGGGATTTGGGTCTGCGGGCACCCAGGAATGATCTGTAGATTTGGGGTGTCTGTGAGGTTGTAGCCTCCAGAATGGGAACCTAGTCGTTTTCTGGGGCCCCTGAGAGCAGCTCCCCATGCTCTGAGGTTGGCAGTGGGGAGCCCACTGGCGTCCTGCTTCTTAGGGCTGGGCAAGCTGTCCAGACTCACGCCTCCCTTGCTCATTAGAACATGCTAGAACCCCTTCATTCAGCATTCTGGCCTTTATGACCCGCAGCCCCTCCTCTGAGTCTACTCTTACACCACCCTCAGTCCCATGCTAATCTCCGAGTCCCGCCTTCTGCCCCAACTCACCCTTACTCTTCCCCAGCCCCATATCTTTGCACAGGTTGTTCCTGGTGTCAAAAAGCTTTTCCCATGTGCCCACATGGCAAACCATAGTGCACTTTTGCAGGCCTAGCCCATGTCATCTCCTACAGGAAGGCTGCATGACTCCTCAAGCAGAATCCCTGCTCTCCACCATGTAACCGGGCCTCACCAGGGTGTCTGGTAGCCCTGTGGCTTGAGCAGCCACTGTGAGGGGTGCTGCATGAGTAGAGAGCCTGGTTGAGCCTGGTCAGCGCTATGAACTGGCATAATGGCTTTGTTCCCCGGTTCTCATAAGGAATTAAATCAAAACTGCAAGGTTTCTTGAGTGACAAGATTTCCTATCAATTCCAAAAAGCCCAAGATGATGCTGAACGGAGTGTGCAGTGTAGACAGGACTGGGACTCCAAAGGCCCAGGTTGGTCCAGTGATGCAGGGGAGTGTGAAGCGTGCAGTGTGGATGGGACTTGGAGTCCAGTGACCCAGGTCACCTCCCAGCGAGAGCTCTCCCTGGGCGGGTCAGAAAAGTAAGCACATCTTTGTCCATTGATCCATCCGTGGACACCAAGGTGCCTCCACGTCTTGACTATTGTGAATAATGCTGCAGCACGCAAGGAGGTGCACCTATCTCTTCAAAATAGTGTCTTGGATTTCTTGTGATAAGTACCCACAGCGGAATTGCTGCATCACATGGTAGCTCTATTCTTAATTTTTTGAGGGACCTACATACTGGTTTCCATAGCGGTTGTTCCAATCTGCATTCCCACCAGGAGGGACGAGGGCTCCCTCTTCTCCACATCCTCGCTAACGTGCATCCCTTGTCTCTTTTAGAACAACCATCCTGACAGGCGTGCAGTGATAGCGCTTTGTGGTTTTGGTTTGCATTGCCATAATAATTAGGGGTGGTGAACGTCTTTTCAATGAAATATTACTCCGCCACAAAAAAGATGGAACCTTGCCATTTGCAACCACATGGATGAAGCTAGAGGGTATGATGTTAAGTGGAATAAGTCAGAAGGAATAGACAAAAATCATATGATTTCATTTACATGTGGAATAGAAAAAAAGAAAAAAAAAAGGAACGAATCAAAACCAAACTCATAGCTATGACAACAGATTGGTGATTACCAATGAGAGACTGGCAGTGAGGGGGAGGGTGACATGGGTAAGGGCATCAAATATATGGCGATGACTGAAAACTAGATTTATAGGGCGAGTAAGCTATGGTGTACACAGATATCCAATTATAATGCTATGCACCTGAAACTTAAATAACGTTATAAACCAATGTTACCTCAATTAAAAACAAAAGAAAATCAGTCCTGGCTGGTCTGGCTCAGTAGATAGAGCCTTTGCATGCAGACTGAAGGGTCCCAGACTTGATTCTGGTCAAGGGCACGTGCCCAGGGTGAGGACTTGATCCCCAGTAGGAGGCATGCAGGAGGCAGCCAATCAATGATTTTTCCTCATTGTTGAGGTTTCTCTCCCTCTCCCTTCCTCTCCAAAATTAATTTAAAAAAATTTTTTGCTGACACCGGTTTGGCTCAGTGGACTGAAAGGTCCCGGGTTCGATTCCAGTCGGGGGCATGTATCTTGGTTGTGGGCACATCTCCAGTGTGGGGCTTGCAGGAGGCGGCTGATCGATGTCTCTCTCTCATTGATGTTTCTGACTTTCTATCCCTCTTCCTTCCTCTCTGTGAAATATCAATAAAATATATATTTTTAAAAAATACTTAAAAAAAATTTTTTTAAAAAGGAAGAAAAGTGAAGCAGGGAGTAATGCTTCCACACTGTGGTGCTCAGCCTCCGCTGTCTCCTCCTTCTGCCCTCCTATGTAAGTGGAATCCTACCTGGGTGGCCTCGAGCAGGACCCAAAAGCCGGCATGTGGGCCGTGACCCAGGCGTGCTGGCTCATCCGTCTGTGGGCCACACTTAGAGACACCAGGCTCTGCCTCCTCACCGTCCTTCAGGAAACAGCTCTGCACCATCAGACACTGCTCTAGAGCGGCCGCCCTGCCTTCCTGGGCACACCCTGGCTGCCCTCCACCTCGTCACCCGTGATTTCAACTTTAACCCCAAGTTGGCCTTCTGGGGACTGTCCCAAGATGAAAAGACACACTCCTGGGCCAAACCCCTTGTCTGTGACTTTGGGGTTCTATGATGTTCCAAAGCAAGGCGGAAAAGCAGGAGTCAGGAATTCAGCCAGGCCCATCCCTCCGATGGGCTTTAAAGCCTGCTCCGGGCTCCAATCCCGACGCTCCTAGCAGAATTCTCCACATTCCCGGTGGTGTTTCCGTTGAACCCCAAACCTCAAACACATCCTGATGTCTCATTTCCTCAACGTGCCCGGGTGACTTAGGCCAGCTCGTGGGGGCTCATCCGTTTGTTTTGAGTCATAGAAAAGTGTGTTGAAGGAAGGGTTTCTCATCTCAGAAGTAGGTGGTTGTTTCATCTAACCCGGTCGGTTCCCACCAACCTCTGCCGGCTTCTGTGGGGCTCCCTGGAGGAGCTCCCGGCCAGGATCTGGGCCCTCCGTGACAGTGGAGCAGCCCTGGCAACAGGCAGGGTCGGGGGGGCCCTGACAGGTCTGAGCTGAGCTCCTGAGTTCACCACGATCAACCTGGGGTCTCAGCCCCCATTTCCACCTCTGCAAAAGGGGGTCGTTAGCAGCTCTCTTGGTGAGGCACTATCTGATGGAGAGGCCTGCACTATGCCTGGCACACAGTAGGTGTGCAGTGAATGCATGGGGACAGTTACGAGAGAGCTAGTGGAACTCCAGAGAGGAAGCCCATACATTCTACTTAATTCTGCTGGTCACGGGGTGGGGGCATTGTGGGTGGGGGCAACTGACATGACAATCTCAAAGTCACTAGCCATTGTCTGCCCCTGAGCTGACTTCTGCTCAGGGCGAGTGTCACTGTAGGGCTGACCTTGCATTGGAACCTTCTCAAGTGTAAATGGACATCTCTTGGGTGTCTTTTTCAGTGGGAGGAGCCTTGAAAGGGTTTTGCCTAGCGGAAAAGTTTTCATAATTGCTTTATTGTTGCTGTGTTGTTTGGCTCCGAAACGGTTTGAGTGTGTGTTGCACTATTCATAATAGTCCAATAGCAGAGAGAAGCCAAGTGTCCATCAAAGATTGAATAAACAAACATGGTGTGGTCCCTCCATACTGTGGAATACTACTCCCACAGAGAGGACTGAAGCACCGACTACAATGTGGTGAACTCGAAAACATCATGCTGAGTGCAAGAAGCGAGGTGCAAAAGGCCATATGTTATATGATCCCACGTATATGAAATGCCCAGAATGAGCACGTCCACAGACACAGACAGCAGATCGGTGGTTGCCATGGGATGGGGGTGACTGCTCAGATGGGGGTTGCCATGGGGACAGGGTCTCCTTTCCGCGTGATGGAAATGTTCCAGAACTAGAAAGAGGTGATGGTCGCACAACATAGCACACATAAATGCCACAGAGTTGTACACCTTATATGGATCATTTTATGTTATGTGAATTTCACCTCAAAAAACAAAATCATTTTTAAAAAGAAGCAACTGGGAATAGAAGCTTCAGTTGTAAAACTTTTTTTTAAGTATATTTTATTGACTCTTTACAGAGAGGAAGGGAGAGGGATAGTTAGAAACATCAGTGAGAGGGTATAGAGAGTTAGAAACATCAATAAGAGAGAAACATTGATCAGCTGCCTCCTGCACACTCCCTCCTGGAGATGTGCCCACAATCAAGGTGCATGCCCTTGACCGGAATCGAACCTGGGACCTTTCAGTCCTCAGGCCGATGCTCTATCCTCTAAGCCAAACCGGTTAGGGCAAAATTTTACTTTTTGTTGAATGAAGTTCTTTTTGTGAACATGATTGTGAAATAAAATTTATCCAGGGAGATGTGGATAGTAAAACATGGCATGTACATATGCACAATGTGTTTACAATGTGTACAAGGTGCATACACATATGCAGTGGGATATTACTCAGTCTTAAAAATGAAGAACTTTCTGACACATATTCCGACATGGATGAACCTTGAGGACATTGTGCTGAGGGAAATAAGCCAGGCACCAAAGGACAGCATTGGTGACTCCACTTATATGAGGAAACCCAGGGTAGTAAGATGCATAGAGAGGAGAATGGTGGGTGCCAGGGGCTGGGGAAGAGGGGCAGTGAAGAGCTGGTGTGATGGGAACAGAGCTTCAGCTTTGCCAGACGAAGGGAATGCTGGAGGTGGACGATGCAATGGCTGCACAACAGTGTGAACGTACTTAATCCACTGAACTGGATACTTAACCATAGTTATGGCGGTGAATTTTCTTATGTGTATTTTACCAAATTTTATAAATAACTAGGAAGGAAAGAAAGAAAATCCTGTCACCTCCCCCATCAACTAAACCATCTTCCTTGACCCAGTCAATGAGAGAGAGAGAGGGAGAGAAGGCTCGTGAGAGAGAAGAGCTGGGAAGCTCATACAACTCAAGAAAGTGGAATGGAAAATGGAAAAATGAGAAAATTTTCTCCCGCCGTTGGCCTTCCCTGGGAGGGCATACAGGGATGGTGACCTGACTGGCTGGGGAGTGCCAGGAGGGTCAGAGGACCATGATACAAGAGAAAGAAGGACGACTCTGTGGCCTCAAACAGATATCCTAGAGAGCAGGGACTCAGGAGGCTGAGGGTCCCTGGTATTTTTCCTAGCTGGAAAAGATCGAGTCCATGGGAATGTCTCAGTCAAGGCCTGAAGAGAGAACCATATCCCATGGCTCATACTCCAGCTCCTCAAATGTAAATGCAGGCGGTTTCTATGCACAAATGCCAAGCCATTTCCAGTAAGTCTCACTGTCAGCTTAAAAATAACCACCGTGGAAGCCAGGACAGGCTCAGATACAGTTCAGCAGAACCACAGGAGGGCCATGGCATCTGTCCCCTTCAAGTGGGAAGTCCTCTGAATTAAAGGTAACTTTCTGCTTTTGGACACGACAGTCATTATCCAATCATGGACGTGGTCCATGATGCCCCTTTCCCTCCCCAGTCCTTCAAACGATCGCACAGAAAGTGCGTGTCAGGGCTTGGCCTCCTGCCCCTCCTGTACCCGACACCCGCTTTCTTTAGAATGAGGTTCCCACAAGGAGGAATAATGTAGTTGCTTATCTCATATAGACACAGCCACCTCTCGGCTTGTTCCTGGGCAGTAGCGCTAGAATATATGAGCCTTGCTATCAAAGTGCGAGCACTCGCTATCACACAGCCATCATGTTAATAATAACCATCTGAGTCAGTAATAACAAAAACCACTGCTACTGGCTGGAGGAGGGGGGAAGGGGGAGGTGCTGGGTATAGAGTTTCGGTTTTGCAAGACAAAATCTAGAGAGCGATTGCACAACAATATGAATATTCTTAACACAACTGAACTGAACACTTAAAATGATTCAGATCGTAAATTTTATGTTATGTTATTGTAAACCACAATTAGCGATTTTACTAAAACTACTATGGGTCTCAGTACCTGACTTAAATGTTTAGAATATGCTGGGAACTCTGCTGTGGTCCACACAACAGCCCTGAGAGATGGATGTTATCACCTCCACTTTACAGATGAGGAAGAATGACTCCTGAAGTCCCTGCTATCAAGAGGGGAGCCGACTTTCACCCCGCTCTTCCCTTTCCAGCACACCCAGAGCCTCTTCATAACTGTGACCTCTCTGCTCGCCTGCCCGCAGGACAGGAAAGCCCTTAGTCGCTTATCCCAAGATCTAGAACCATAGGAATTGAAGTTCTGGTCTACCACATTGTTCCCTTAGAACCAAGACCCCCACTTCCTTTAAAAAGTATGTTTATGGTTCAACAATGGCTACATCTTGTGTTGGGTCTTTTTTTTTTTTGGCTCTTGGAGTGGAAACTCTGCCCTTTGTCTTTAGTACAAAAAAACAACATTCATTGCAGACCACTATCTACAAAGCCCTTCTGCTCTGGTCCTCAGAGGGAACGCTGGCTTTAACTGAAGGTTAGTGTAGGAAAACCAAAAGCTGCAGATTTGTTCATTTATTCAACTAATGTTTTTTATAATGTACAAGTTTTTAAAGTTAATGTTATATCAGTATAACATAATTATATTTATATATTTTTTCTACATTTATATAATTTACATACCAGTGACATATTCTATTTATTAGTGATATATTCTTTGTTATCTTACCCTACTTATTATATGTTTATTTAAACTAGCATTTCTCCTTTAGCTACCAAATGGTTATCAAGAGTGGATAAAATACTTTAACAAAATATATTTGACATATAGCATTACTTAAGTATGAGGTGGACATGGTAATTTGATACATTTATATGGGGTATGCATGTAGGATTGCCACTGCTGCGATTATTAGCACCTTTATCACATTACATATTTGTCATTTCTTTTTAGTAGTTGGAATATTTAAGTTCCAGTCTCAGCAAGTTTGATGATTTTAATAGTGTTGTTTATTCATTTTTAAAATAATAAACAAAATATGTTAAATAACGATGAGGCCAGCACAGATGACATCTATTCCATTTTCTTCTTGTACCTGAAATCCTAAACTATGTGCCTTTTGAGAAACTTGAATCATAATCTTAAAAGACTTGAAGAGCTTCCCTGGGGGTCAGGCCCAACCTGCTTGGCCAGATGGTAAACTGAGGTCCTGAGGGTTTAGGCAGCACGCCCAAGGTCATGACTCAGAGTGTGCACACAGCACGGCCACCAGAAAGCAAATCAAAGAGATATTTAAAGACCCACTAAACATAAACACAGCTTGCACCATGCCAGCCCACATCACGTAATTTCTCTGGAACAGGCTTCTGATAAGGATCACATTTCCATTTCCCTTTATATTTTTCCAACAACAGCTCATGATACAATTTGTACAGCTCCTCGTAACTTGGACTGGGGAAAATTTTGGGAAGAAAAAAAAAAAAAAAAGACCGTGTTTCAAAGGAACCAAATCTGATAAGGGAACAGAAATATTTACTCCATTATTTCAAGAGGCAGGTTCTTTGTTTCTCAGACACTTCCTGTTTTAAAAATAGTTTTCCACAACTGTTCCGGGACTTGAGTGTACTTTTCTATGAAATTGACTTTGAAGATGTGACTTCGTTTACTTGGAGCAAGTTGCAGATAATCAGTCATTCTTCTTCCAAAATGATGTTAAGACCAGGTATCCTGAGCCTCTTGGGTTCTGGGCTGGAGCTGGAGCTGGATCACTGGCCCTGGAGGGGGTGGGAACCAGGTGGGAGCTGGGGGACGTCACCCCCTAAGGGGACAAAGGCTTCCAACCATTAGGGCAGGAAATCAACATTACAAAATCAGAAGTTGCCGCTCATCTGGAGATGTGACTGGCAGAAATAGGGTGTTACTTTTCATTTCGTTAGGTGTGATCACGGCACAGTGGTTATGGGGGAAGGTGCCACATTTCTTAGCAACACATACTTGAACATGGATGGGTAACATGACGTCACAACCAAATTATTTTAAGGTACCTCTGCCAAAGGGAGAAAGTGGCAACATCAAAATGAGAGTTGGTGCTGGGAGATGGTGGTGGGGACTTACTGTGTTCTTCTTGCTATTATTATGTTTGGAGATTCTCATCAGACATTTTTTTTTCACACTGGATACTTTGCTTTTCAGGAAAGGGTGTGAGTGTTCTCTGTCAAGGAAGAGGCAGAATAGAGCCGGTGGGAGTGGGGATGGATTGGTGGATTTGAGGCTGTGTACACAGCAGATGTGTGTGTGTGTGTGTGTGTGTGTGTGTGTGTGTATGCATGTCTGTGTATGTGTGGCTGGGGAAGAAGAAAAAAGATTTAAAACTGGCTTATAACCTTTTTTGGGGGGTGGGGGGAAGGCTGAGAACGTCTAAGAATCAGGTGAAAAAGTCATGGACAAAAACAAACAACAAATATACACAAAATACACAAACATTGAAGCCTATCCCATTCCCCTTGGAAAGAACTTCCAATCCATTGCATGGTCTTCAACTCAAAGCACTGCAAGGTTTTCAATTCAATGTATGGTCTTGCATTTACAGGACATAAAGAGCCTCTTTCCGTGTCTTCTCGGGTACATTGGGTATGTAAAGCAGCAGCAGGAATAACAAATAAAGCTTTTCTAAGCCCTGAGCCACCACCACTGGCGGGTTCTGGGGCTCTGGACAAATAACTGCAGACACTGAGCCTTGGTTTTCCCATCTGGAAAATGGGCTAACACCCCACCCTCTTCACCTACAAGGCTTCTCTGAAGTTAGAACAAAACGATAGAAGTCACATGGCTCTGAAAACTGTGAGGTTTTCGCCAAACAGCGTGGGTCTCGTGTTCAGTAGGGAGCTCTAACCACCTTGGAGAGAGGCGATACGCTGCCTCCTGAAGGGCCACGATGGGAGGCACACGAGGCACTATGTTGGCGAAGGGATTCCGGTGGCTCCTCCCCAGGAGGAGGAAGCCTTGGGAATCTCCTCCCGCCACATTCTGGAAGCGGCTTCCTTTTCCAGAGAGGATCAAGGGCACCTGGCACCAGGCCTCAGACCCCTGTCACCGCACCGACCGTTCTCACCTAAACTGTAAAGGTCACCAAGACGGGGGAAGTCCCAGGACCGCTCAGCCCAGAGGCACCTCAGGAGACACGAAGACTAAGTGCAGCGTGGGGTCCTGGGACAGGAAAGGGACACCGGGGGAAACCGAGGAAATCCGAATTAACGTATGGACTTTAGTTAATAACAATATCTCAATATTGGTTCCTTAACTGTAACCAATGTACCATAGGCATGTAAGGTGTTAAAAGCAGGGGGAATTGTGTGAGGGCCTTATGGGAACTCTGTAGTATCTTTGTGATTTTTCTGCAAATCTAAAACTGGGTTTGGAAAGTAAAATTAAAGTGTAAAACCAAGCAAATAAAAAAAGTCATCTTTTGTTATCCACAGGGGATTGATTCCAGGACCAACACAGATACCAAAACCCCCAGATACCCAAGTTCCTTATATAAAATGATGTAATATTTGCATGTAACCTACATATCTTCTCATATACTTTAAATTAGCTCTAGGTTACTTATAATACCTAATACAATGTACATGATATGTAAATAGTTGTACTATTGCTTAGAGAATGATAACAGAAAAGCCTTATGTTTTCAGTACAGATGCAGCGTAACATTTCCCATTATTTTCTATCTGCTGTTGGTTGACTCCATGGACGCAGAACCCGCAGACATGCAGGACCGACTGCACCTCTCAGAATGACTGCCTGGCTTGGATAAGGCGCCTGGAATCAGGCAGCTGAGAGGCACCATGCAGGGCTCGGGGGTCGCCGCCATCCCTGCCCCAGCTGGAGCAGGAAGGGGAGAGAGCAAGCACTGGGACCCAGGCACACAGGACACGGAGAAGGAACTTTTCAAAAGGGCTTTTAGGGTCTAGCTCAGAGCAGGTGGGGCTGCATGTGCCCTGTGATTTTTGTCAGGCTGATCCTGGAACATTCTGGGCCTGTGAGTCCTGGTGTTGGCATCTCGCCCCCTTCTTGCATGGTTTTGGGTTTGGAGGTTTCTCTGGATAAAGGCTGTTCTAAGGCTGTGTTCTGGCCACTCGGATTCCGTCTTTATCATCTTTACCTGAGAAAACTTGGCCTGGGAAGTACTGTCTGCCTGAGAAGAGTGAATATCAAAGCTGGGCCAAGTGTGCAGAGTCCTCAGCACGTCCTGAGGTCATCCCAGTAGTTATATCCAAGCTTTTGGAATGTTCTGGGGGAGTTCAGCTGTCCTAGTGGAGAGCTCTCCCAGGCTGCCTTTCAGAGCCCATGGTGTGAAGAATGCCCCTCATGTAGATCAAGCCTCAAGGAACTATATGCGAGGATCTCTTCAAACAGCAGTGAGGTGACAAAGGACTGCATTCTTGGGGGACAAGACGACCCATGAAAACTTCCAAAGTTGGCTTTCTCTGTGGTCCTAGAAGCTACTCACTTAACCCAGTTCTCCATGTCACTGTGGCTGGTCTGCCTCTGTGACATCACGCGTGAACATCAATGCAAGGAAAACAATATTTAAATGAAAGGGAAGAAGAGAGTCTTTGTGTTTTGTATTAAAATATTTTATATTAATCATTCAAACTTAATTTTTATACAACGAATGCATACATCGCCAGGGATCTGTCTTAGGTCGGGGAGGCGGCAGGGAGGGTGCGCCTGGCGCTGGTCCTCGGAGCAGCGATGAGCAGAGCGTGGCAGACCAGGAGGCGCCGCCCTCCCTCTGCCCGTTCCAGGTGGGGCACCGTCACCAGGCAGGGCTGTCACAGTGGAGGTGGTGGCGGTGGCGGTGGCCGCATTTCCTCGCATGGGACGAGCCGTCCAGGGCCCGAGGCCTTCTGATCGGCAAGTGTTTGACCTACAGTGGCTGTGACGCGTCACAGGTGAAACGGGACCGCTGTGCGAGGGAGTGTCTATACAGACTCGAGGCTTTTGCTGCTGGAAACCCGCCACGGCGGTCCTGCCCCGCGCACGTGCTGGGTGGCCCTTGCCTAGGCGGGCATGTCAGCCTTGCTGAGCGCGATGGCCAGCTCCAGGTCCTCCTGTTCCTGCCGCCGCAGCCGCGCCAGCCTCTCCTGCTCCGCCTTCTCACTTTCCCGCTTGGCCCACGCCAGCTGCTGCTCCTCATTGCCAAACTGCAAAGAGAAAACACAGGTTGAGTTACATGGCTTGGAAGCTGAAACCACCGGCGGGAGGTGGGGTGCGTAGGGACTGGGGAGGAGACTGAGAAAGGGCCTGTCAAAGGTGGGCAGGAAGCAGGGAACCGCACGCAATGCTGGGATGCATGAGGGGGGCAAGGGGTGAAAAACTAGAAAAAGCCAAAAACTTGTATCTTGGTTGGAGTTGGGAAGGGGACACGCACAGCCCAGCCCTGACACCCAGTCTGGGAGGGGTCACATGCAGAGAAGCAGGGCTGAGTCTGACCTTAACCGCCACCTTGGACCTCAGAGAAACTAGCCACCTGTCCCCTGCAGGGAACTGAAGCAGGCAACACGACGCATCGGTGTGGGACACTAACTCCGGTGGTCCCCGGGACTCAGTCTGGGAGGCTTCCTGAGCTGGGAGAAGCCCCTGCTCAGCCTCCTCTAAAAGCAGCCGTGGAGCAGAGGTCAGCTGACCCCCAAGGAGCTAGGACAGCGAGCCTGCAAAGCCAGGTCCTCGAAGGCAGGCTGCTGACGCTGGTGGCGACAGGTGCGGGGACTGCAGTCTGGCTTGGACAGATCTCTGATTTCCAATGTGCAAAAAGGTCTGGAGGCCAAGTGCGGCGACAACGGTCTTGAAATGCGGCCTCTCCTCCCGCTCAGCCTCACTCCGCTCAGCCTCACTCCGCTCACCACGACGGCGCCCTGGCATTTACGCTGCCATTCAGTCCACAAGGTTTTCATTGTTGGCATCCTTCTCCGAAAGATTCCATTTTTTTTTAAAATGTTTTTTTCAAACAAGGGAGGAAACGGTTATGATTCCAAGATGGGTGATTTCAAACCATCTGAGGTCCCTTAGCTCTAAGGAAAGAAAAGAAGAGCCAGACCCACACCTTTCCTCCCAGGGTGGTCCCTGGCTCCCCTGAGGTCCCGGTGACTCTGCTCCGTCTCCCAGTGAGACACCTCTGGCCCTATGGGTCTGGACGCGAGCGCGGAGGTGCAGCCTGTTCTGGGCCTTGGCCTCCCTTAGCCAGAATCTCTGTTCTCAGCACCGACTCTGCCAAGCCCTGGGTGACACGGAGATCAAGTGGCAGGTGCCCACAGGAGCAGACAGATCAATAATCCCAATGCCACACAGCTCCCGTGGAGGACCTTGCAGGTCCACCAGGGTGCTGGGAAAAGAAGTGTGACAGGAATGCGCGCCCCCCCACACACACAGGGTCCGTGTGACACACAGGAGGGGCGATTCTGGGACAGATGGCAACACCAAGGACTGGGGAGGGGAGGTGGCTACTAGATCCCCTTGGGGTTGGGGAAGGGGTGAGGCTGTCAGCTGTTTCTGCAGGTAGTCTGGGTACAGGATAGTACCCAGGCTTCCAGGGTCCACCTGTGCTCTAGGTATGGAGGGGCCGAGCACCCAACCTTGGTGCTGCCAGAAGGCAGGCTGGGCTGAGAGGGCTGGGCTGAGACAGGTGGTAGGCCTCAGAGAAGGGCTGAGAGTTACCCTGTGATTGGTCAGTTTTGAATGACTCATGGTTCGGTGGCTGGTGTGAAAGTGAGAGAAGGCCAGAGGGTGGGAACCCGGCAGGGGAGTGGGGAAGGGTGATGGAGGGAGCCTGGTCTGAAGCAGAGGTGTCCTGGCGGAAGAGGGGCAGCCCAGGAGACCTCTCCCCACCTCGCCTGGGAGTCAGCCTGAATACCATTCAGGGAGGAAAAAGTTAAGTTTTCGTTGAGAAATTGCCCTGAAAACTGTCCCCACCCTTGTGTTTCCACCACTGCACACAGATAAGCCCCAACTCTGGGGGGAATTTTCCAACACCTCAACAGGAGAAAAACAAGGAAAAAACAACAAATGCTGGTGGAATGACTCCAGGCTGCTGCTAACAGGAGGGAGGAGACAGGTGCAGTGACAGGGACCTGCCCCGTCTGCCCGCCGAGGGGTGGGTAGGCTGACGAGTGATGCCACGGGTTATCCAGACCAAAGCCTGGAATCAAGGCCTTGGTTCCCAGGGTCCCCTGCAGCCCGTGTGTCTCAGAGCCGTCTGCTCACGGATCTGCATTTCAGATGAAGCAGCTGACAGAACGTTCCAGGTGCCTCCTGAGTGGACCGGTTCAAGGAGAGCTCAGGCCCCACTGTGGAGACTCGAATCACAGATGTGGTTTATATGCGCCGGAGAAGCATCGTGGACATGACGTCCGAAAGAAAACTGGCGGAGGGGTGTCTGGGTCTCCAATCAGGTGACAATCCTTTCTGGGCCCTGGTGGAGACGCTGGAACAAGCCTATTCTCCAGTCCTCTGACCTGGAGGCGTGTCACGCTGGCCAGGATCCGGGATGCCTGTGGGCAGCTCTGATCTCTGTATCACTCTGGTGCCATCATGGGGCTGAGACACACAGTTGGCACGAGGATGCTGGCCCTCCAAGACTCCTGCCCGAGGGTGCCCACTCGGGAAGAACGCTATGCGGTTTTATTATTGATCCTCGATTCACACAACTCCTCGCAGGAGGGCCAGGTGCCATTCCTCCATGGGGACCCATATCCACATCCTGAGACATCTAACAGCACTGCCACACATCACCCAAGGGACACTTTTAGTTGCCTCCCATTAACTCCCTTATTCTGGTGTTGAAATTGCATCCCACTCACTCCACAACGCAAAGTTTGCCCCATCTGACATTTGCTCTGCTCTCAATGCAGACTTCTGGAAAAGATGCCGTTTTGCTAACCTATAAACACTACTGCCTAATAAACACATTCCCATGAGACAGAAAGGCTGGTTTTGAAAGAAATCTCGGAGAGGTTTCCCGTGAACAAGCACAAGTCACCCATTGATGGAAACTTGGGACTTGTAAATTAGAGGGTTCTAGGTGGCAGAGCTGGGGTGCCAAAGGGGGACCACATATATGTATGACATTGGTGCCTGAACTCAAACATGGACCAAGCTACCTTTGCATATGTCTTGGCGGCACTCAGAACATCGGATCTGAAAGTCACACTGCCAGCCTGCTGAGGAGTGAAAGACCCCTGTTTTACTGGGGAGCTAAAATACACCAGAGAAGCCCACTCTGGCCTGTTTTGAGTTAGCACAAATCCAGGTCCAGTGTATCCTGAAACCACAGACCAATGGGCTGAACCCCCGACGCCAGGAAAATGCAAAGATATCCTGATTTCCCAGAGGGTGACAGGTTTTGACATTTTTGGACTATGATATGACCAAGGGGAACAAACCAAACCAGTAAGATTCCTGTGTCTCCTCCAGCCATCCTATCAGAGGGCGCGGAATCTCACTGATTTCCAGGTTTCCTCTGGAAAACCTGGGGCAACCACAACGGGAAAGGCGATTTTAAACAGAAAACAGAGCTGTGAACTCCACTGGGCAGAATCAGATTCCCCACCTGAAAATGAGGGCGATTAAATATCAGGAGTGTTTTAAAATCAAAGTTAACAAGCGTTCTGGAATGACCAGAAGTCTTGAACCAAATGATAATTTAAAACCTTGGTATTTTTTTTAATGTTTTCCAAAACCCAGCCATCGGGAGGGTGTGGGGTCCACAGGAAACAGAGTTATGCATTTCAGAAAGAGAACAGTCATTTCTTCAAATTGCCATTCAAATCCACTTACCCCTCTGCCCTGCCCAAAACAGAGTACCTGAGTCATGCATGAATGGCTCTATTTTTTTCATCAGCATTTAATATTTTTTTCCACCGAAAAACAAACGTGCTCCTATTCAAAAAAACTGTAGATAAAGCAGGTTTTGTTTCTGGCTTTTATTAACAATGTCTCCATTTGTACACATCCACAGTGTGCACAGGCTGTCAACAAAACCGAGCTAACTGCAGTTGTAAAATATTTACAGGTCGCCAAGAGCCAGGAACATAGCAGCGCATTGGGCGGCTTCAATAAACCACAGGATAGTTGGGCACGAGGTGCATCTGAAATGAATCGGGCGTTCCGGGGCATGGATATGGATGGCAGAGATTGTTTTAAGAAGGATATTCTAGGAGTCAAAGCATCTATAAATAATGCACGTCACACCTAACCAGAAAACAAGATACTTGGCAAATTTGAACGAAGAAAACTTAAAAAAAGAAAGAAAAGAAAACGTAGGTGCACAACAGACTGTAAAACCAATTCTGGGAAGACAAACTCTGAATCTGAAAACAAGATCGTAGGATATTGATGACAGTGCCAAAAACACCAAAAGTGACAGCATTTATAATCTGGAATCTTTCTCATACCAAGAAATAACCAGACTTCTAAAAAGGCACTTGAATTTACTTAAATAGCTTTTGGAGGATTTTGGGTTTGTTTGTGTTTTGTTCTGTTTTGTTTTGGCAAAAGGGCTTCAGAGTGGTTGTTCTAGGCTGGATTTCTCATTTCATCGGAGCTGGTAACTGAAATAAAAGCTTTAAAGAAATCAAACTGCTCTTCCTTCATGTACCCGCCTGGGTCCTTCACTTCGTACTTCTGTACAAAATGCGCTGAGGAGGGACAGTTAGAATTCTTGCAGAGACTTTTTGGGGACAGTGAGATCCTAATGTAACTTCTGCAATCTTGCTTTGATACTTCAGAAGTGTCTGACATCTCAGCTTCCAAAAGTCAATGAACACTACAGGCTCCAGGCGAGAGAAACGATACAGAGAGTCGCCCGGGACAGGGAAAGATAGAGACAGACAGGTGCGGCCACCAGCTTGGGCCACCATGCTGGAAGGACATGTGCCCTCATCACAGAGTATCCAAACCATAGCACTTTTTTTTATTGAGAAACATTTGTTTTTCTTACAGAAAGCAGCAGTACAGAATAAATAACACAGTTGATGGCATGAGGTACCAGGAAAAGTAAGCCAAAAAACAAAAATAGCCCCAAAGAAGCTGCAAGCAGAGGGGAGGGAGTGGAACGGAGGCGAAGAACTCAACTTACAGAGGTGAAGTCTGCAAAGCCCAGGGAAGAGGCTTTAGAAGGCTTAGCTGAAGAGGAGGGAGCAAATGGATCTTTTCCACTAAACGGGTCCCCAAACCCCCTTTTATTTTGGAACGGGTCACTGCTGTCAGCCCCGAGTGGCTGGAATGGATCGGGGGAGTCGGGAAAGTCTGCAGAACCGAGCTGGCTTACAGGTGTACTTTTACCTGGAAAGTTCAGGAGACAGAAAAAAAAAAAAGAGAGAGAGAGAGAGAAGAGAAAAAAGAAATACAAGTTACTGACCATGGACAGAACAGAGTCCATGAAAAGGCGATGGGGTTGCTGTGGGATGAACTGTGCCCTCCACCCGCCTCCCCAACTCATGTTGAGATCCTCAACCCCAGGACCTCAGAATGTGACTGTATTTGGAGAGGCCTTTAAAGAGGTAATTAAGTAAAAATGAGGTCATTACATGGGCCCTAAGCTGAATGGTGTTCTTATAAGAAGAGATCAGGACAGACGTACAGGCAAGCCTCAGGAGAAACCAACCCTGCTGACACCTTCATGTCACACTTCCAGCCTCCAGAACCAAGAACAATAAATGCCTGTGGTATAAGCTACCCAGTCATAGCAACCCCAGCAGATCCATATGGGGCAAGGAGGTCTGTCTGGTGACTGAGAGCAGGACCTGCCCACAGTGGTCCACCTGCCTTTGTAAGTCACAGTTTAATGGCACGCCAATGCCAACAAGCTGTGCGTTTGTTCACAGTCTTCAAGGCAGCCTTCATCGAGGACAACAGAGTTGGCCACTTGGGATGGAGAACATAAAGCCTGCAAGGCTAAAAATATATTGGTTATAGCCTTTTACAAGAAAACTGCATCCCCTCGCCTGGAGAGGATGTCTAGCTCTGATGTCTAGCAGGCAGTAAGCAAGCCTTGTGTGCGACTGAGGGATGCTCCAGGCCTTAGAACTCAGTCAGGCCATCTAAACCCCAAAAGGAAACGGAGGACTCCAACTGTATCTCTGCTCTGCCAGAGGTGCTCAGATACAGGTGGGTATCTCCCCCCAGTGTCTGCAATTTCCTGTCCAGCTCCCATCCAGTCTCCTCCAGCCCTCTACACACCTTCCCACTGAGAGGAGCATCATGTGTGAGGGTGGCAGGCGAAGCTTCCAGGGCAGGTCCTCTTTGGGGTGGCTGGTTCAAAGCCCCGAAGAGTTGTCTTGGGGAGAGCCTAGGCGGTGGCACCATCCGAGGCTTGATCACAGACACACACATCCTCACACAAAGCACACTGGGAGGGAGGGTGTGTGTGTGTGTGTGTGTGTGTGTGTCCCAGATCACCAGCCACTTCTGGGCCCAGGGAGACCAGCTCTCATGTGTACACTGAGCCAGTGTGAGGACACCACACCCATGGGCAAGGGTGCCCTGAGAGACAGCATCCAGGGGGATGAGGACGCAGGGAACAAATGCTGACCTCCAGGCCTGGCTACCACTGGTCTTTCCATAGCCATTACCACTGCCTTGACTGCCCTACACTGCCCAGCCCCGCTAGCCCCTCATACCTCCACCTCCCGTGGCACCTCCCTTAGCCACTCCTCCCCTGCAGCTGTCCCCACTGCCTTGGCTTTCAGTATATTTGAGGGTCCCCGAGGGTCAGCTCCATGTGGGTGGTAGAGCTCAGCATACTATAAGTGCCAATTAATCCGACCCTATCCCTAGTTCTAGCCAGGAATACATGTGAGCCAGGGACTCAAGGCCTTTGGGGGAATCACTCTGAGAAGCTAACTTCCCTCCTCTGCAAGAAAGAGCAATACTCACTGGTGCACTCGAGGGCTAATTTTTTACAAAAACTAAAATGATGATGGACCAAACAGCAGAATTCTAACCCGGGAGAGAAAGTAAGAGCTGCTGGAGATGGGCTGAGAGCCCCAAGACTCTGGTTCCAGCAGCAGGTCCGGGGCAGCCCCTAACTTTGGGGCATTCCTTGCAAGGTCTGGTTGGTCACAAAGGACAGGTATCTAAGCAGGATAAAGAGGTCAAGCTGATCCCAGCCAGGGGTCCCAGTGTTCAAGTACCTCGCCCGCTACTGTGTTTTTCTTCTTTTTTAATTTAAGAACTTCCTCCCCTGGTTTGTTTTTTGTTGTAGGTTTTTTTCATTGCTTTTGGGGGTGTGGTAAGAATCCAGCCTGCTGGGATTTACAGCTGAGGTTTCTGATAAGCAGAGATGATGGGGAGATGAAAAGCATCGTTCACATCAAGAATTGCTCACGCCTGGTTTGGCTGGTGCTGAAACCGTTGTTATTTAGAAATCATGACTGTGTTCATATGAAACCAGGGCACATCAACTGCTCTTGTTTTCAGAGGGGGGAAAAACACAACGGTTTTTTCTCGGTCATCTGTTTTTGTGTTTCAGCGCAAGGCTGAATTATTATTGTGCACGACACTTGCAAAGTCAGGGGTGTTGCCAGTTCAGTTGACACTGAGTAGGACACATACCAGTACAGGCTTTTTGAGCAGAACACACACCAGTACAGCCCTGAACCCAAACTTCTCTCTCTGCATCCCCACTGATTTTTAGCAGCTACACTTATAAAACATTCTGGGTCTAGTTCCCGCTTTTACATAATCACTTCTGCTAATTCCTTAATCATTTTCCGATTTTCTGAGGTGTAGTTTATCTCAAACGTGACAGAATAACTTTAATTTGCTTCCGTGTCCCTGAGCAAACTCATTGCAGTTTTATGCCTTTTCATGTTCCAGGTACCAAGAGAAAGGATCATGACTGATGCATGTTTCAGAGAAGAAGCAAACAATTTTTCAAAAATTGGTATAAACGCTAATACACACACCGTTTGGTGTCATCTTCCTCGATTTCTGCCCAGGGAACCACCGGCTCCCGAGTGTAGCAGAAGGCGGTGACTAAAGTCAAACGAAATGAAGAACCAGAGTGTAGCAGAAGGTGGTGACTAAAGTCAAACGAAATGAAGACCCCTGGGGGCTGCAGGCTGCTGACCTGGCATCCACAGTGATTCTCCAACACTCTTGTTCTTTATGAACAAGAGGAGTTCGAAAGATTGAAGAGAAGGCAAAATAGGGCTTATTTCAAACCGCAGCAGTTTCAACAGTTACCCAAGCGGTGCACCGAAACCGCACACAGGACTGCCTTTAGCAAAAACAATATGAACCCGATGGTTTACCACAGTGTGTGCTGTTAAAAAAAAAAAAGCTTGGTGGCCGGCTCCACCCTGGTAAAAATGTCTTCAATTCTATTTCTTAACTTTTCAAGGTCTGAGAGCCCCTGAGGCTGGGATCAGCCAAGTGACCAGGATCAGGGCAGTGACTCCAGAACGAGTTATTGGCAACGAAGCTCTCAGTTCTGCTTTCCCAACATGCTTTTCAGGAAACCCTGGCCAGGAAGGGTCCCTGAGAGCCAGTGCATGGAAAAACAACAGAACACAAATACAATCTGTTCCCCAAACTTCAAAAAATATGAACACTGAGAAGTCTGAAAGAAGATGGATTCTCTCGTTCAAAATTCTTAGGATAATGATAGGTTTGGGATGATTTAGGATCTCAATATATCTGATTAATAAAATATCAAAAATATATGAGTGTGAATGTTTGTACTCATTCCAACCTTTCCAACCAGACACTTGCTGAGTTCTATTTATAAAATTTAGGGCTATAGTTGAAAAAGGCAGTTCTGCAGATGAGAGATAAATACAAAAACAACAGAAAATTTAAAAAATATAAAAAACAAAGGTTTGTGGTCAGGACAGCTGCCCCACCTCAGCTATTACCCTACACAACACAGGACATTCTCACAACGGCCATTTATCCCAACATGGGACATCCACACAGCCATCACTGACACTACACAACATGGGATAGCACACAACTGTCAGCCATGCTATACAACCTGGGACTCCCATCCTACAGGGGATCCTCACACAACTGTCACCTGTTCTACACAATATGGAACACCCACACAACCAACCAGGCTTCTTAAGAGCCACACCACAAGGAGAGCTGTGGCTGGAGAGGAGGCTCTCATTCCTGTGGCTTCTCCCTTCCCACCCCCACATACCCGCAAAACAGAGTTGAATTGGGGGGAGTGGGGAGAAAGAAAACCAGGCTGTTCAGAGCAGGATGCTTCAAATTCAAAATTGCTTGGGAACTTTACACAAAAGGACTGCTTTTCACCAACACGAATCCATGTTTGCTCTGGCTCCCACCTTGGTGGGCCGCCAAAGGCCAGGATGTACAGGACCATCTCACTGGCTTGCAGGTGAGGAGTCCTGCAGAAACAGCCCTGTGCTCACGGCTGCACATTCTAGGAGAAGGCGAGTGGCAGATCAAAGCCGTGCCAAGTAGCACAGCCCCGCGATAAAATCTGAGGTCCCACCATCACAGCATTGAGATTTTCCACTAAAAATATTTACCGAATTTTAAGAAAATCTGCTTAATGCATTGAAGGGAACAGGATGAGGTTTGGTTCTGAATTGTTGAGAAAAGCTGAACAAATATTTACTATTATCTACTGGGCTCCCTACAACTGGTGTGTTTCCATCCTGTGTGTGGGGGGTGGGGGTCGGGGTCTGGGAGGTCAGAGGTTATGGAAACCTCACAGAATGAGGAGCTCAGTTGGACATGGAGTCAACCAAAATCAGAAGAAAAAGGAGACAAAGAGGGGAAAGCAGCCATGCACTTTGGGTCCTCCAAAGATAAATACCTCTTGGAATGAGAAATACAAGTTTCAAGGTTTCCACGAAAGGCTACTATGACTTTTATAAGAAATCTGGTGGAGGAAACATCAGATCTACAGCCAAAATGGGGGGAGAGGAGAGCTACATGATTCACAAATGAGTCCCAACTCAGTCATAACACACACCCCAAAAAAATACAGACTGCAGGTCTCACAGTTCTGCTTTTTGAAAAATCACGTTTGTTCTTTGATTTGCACCTTCGACACACTATGCCACTCTGCCCACACCCTCCAGGGGCTCAGGTGCCTTGGGAGCCTGGGAGAGATGCTAGCTACAAAGCAGCCAGATGGTGGGGCCCTGGGTTTGCACCACAGGGGCCACTGCCTTTGTTCCTCCTACAGAGGAACGCTGATGCTGCCAGAATGCCATTACTACTCTGGCAGAGAGGTGCCGTGCCCACATTTAAGAAAATCACCAGGGTGCCACGCTGTGGGTCTGGAAGCGGTTAGAAGGCATGTGTGCACTGGAAGGCCATGTGCAGAGCCATCAAGATCCTTCTCCTGCTGTGGGGGCAGCTCAGGAGTCAGGAGAGCCTGTAGCAGAATGGGGGACCCCCACGCTCATTCTTTTTAGGACCATCTGCCTCCAATCAATCATACATGTGCTGCTTTTCAGTTGACAATGGTGGGGGTGGGGAGCTCAGAGGTTTGACTCAGAGCTTTGAATGTGAGAAAAACAAGAAGAAATGAACAACCATGTTCATCCCCATTAAAAAAAAAAAAAAAAAAAAAAGGCAGGGCAGCACAAGGGAGCACCTTCCTGGCCCCCTCAGCTTGCTGTAGGTAGAACCAAAACCCAAGGGCTGGTGGCAGGTTCACAGGTCCCAGAATGGTTGGGAAAGGCACCAAGGGTAAGGCAGTGTCTCCTGTCTATTCATACTCATACTCAAGCACAAGATGGGAGTTCAGGCTCTCTGTACCCCACACCACGACCTTCCAGGACCCCACCTGGCTGATCCAGCTGAGCCCTGATTTCTATGCTTCAAGACCCCAAGCCTGGGCATTTGCAACGCAACTGAACAACAGGTGACAACTGTGTCACTTGACTCCCACTCAATCCACCCTTCTGGGTGCAGCAGGGTGGGTGTGCGCTAAGATAGGCAAATGCTTCTATTTTCGAACTCAGCCAACTTTGCAGAACAGAAATTCACCCAAAGAACATTACCCTACTCCAGGCATTTTACTTGTATGAGGCCGAGAGGAAAGCACTTTCCCTCGGCTGCAAGTCAGGTCCCACCAGCTCTCGAGCACTCCTTCTCAGGGGCACACCCAGCCTGGCACAGACCCTGCCGGGGTGCAGGAAAGGTGGTTCAGAGGGCGGGCTGGCAGTGCCGAAATTTTCCAGGCTTCTCTTGCAGGCGGTGAACCGCTTGTCCCATTCTAGAATTTCATACGTACCCACTGATTATCTCTTTGAAATCATCGTGGGAACGGAATTAAAGTAGTTAAGTTCAAGGCTGAGGTGCTAACCGCATGGCTCAACTGGAGAAGCCATTTTAAAAGTGGATCTTGTGTGATAAACATGAGGTGGGGACCCACATGGGTGAAGGACGACCACCATGGTTCTGCCCCCGCCTGGCCTCTCACAACACAGGGAGAGTCAAGCACACACCTGCCAACCCAAGGACAGGCGGCAACCAGAAAACTGCAAAAGAACGAACTTAAAGCCAGTCAACCCATGTGGAATCCACACAGTTTGTAGGAGGGACTCGTGTTCTAGGGGGGAAATGATTTTTCCTTTTAATTTTTTTTGAGAATCATTTGAATCACACAGGATGCAGGTTAAATGGTATCTCGTTTGTCTGTGGTCATCAGAAGGAATATGGGAAGGGAAAATGGTGCAAAAAGACCTCATGTGTGCACTGGCTTTTTTTTGGGGGGGGGAGGGTGAAAAGGTCATTAGCAGTAATAAAAGGACAATTAAATTGTGGAGAGGTTAAAGGTGACTGGCTGGTTAGTGGTGAAGGCACACTAGCTGGTGTTACCCGGGCTCTGCAGGAACCGCAAAGCAGGGCTGCACTTGCAGGAAGTGGCAAGGGTGGGGCCGGGCACAGTGTCCCACTATCTGTCGCCGTAGGGCGGGAGGCCCAATCACTGACACCCACACAGCCATTTCCTGCACTTGAAAAAAAATCTGTTTCTCCCTTTGCAAATCAACAACTTTTACCTAGAAACTATTCAGCGGTGAGTTCTGACTGATCTCGATCTCTGCCCATTGCAGAAAATACACACTGTTTACCTGGGGAGGTATGTGCAGACTCCAACTGACAGGTTTCGAAGGGTCTGATTTGCATCTGCCTGGAAGAAACCAATTCTCTTGACCCCAAACAGACACCTGTTGGTTACTCAATACTATAATAGGCCTTTCTAGAAAAGACCTCCAGGCACAGAGAATTCAGTGCTAAAGCCCTGTGCCCCAGAGGGTGACAAGATGGTCCCCAAGGGCTCCCTTCCCACCTGGGGTCAAGAGAGAATTGAGGATTCGGGATTGAAAGCAGATGGCCAGTCATGGGCTGCTATAATCACATGAGTATGACACCAGAACTTTCCCAGGGAACCTTCCAGGTAGAGGTCCCACACCATGACAGCACAGGCTGACATTTAAATACATGTATTTATTGCATGTTAATAAAACTTCAGATCAAGCATTACCCCAGAATGTGAACACTGCAGCTTCTAGTGCATGCAAAACACCATGCATGACTGAGGCCCAAATGTGCATTTGGTCCCATTTGAGCGGCAATGCCACGCTTTGCCAGAGAGACCCCTGGAGCCTCTTTGTAGTTCAGCTAACCAAGCTCTGGCTTTACTCAATTGCAGATTTCTCCTAAACTGCAGCCTGGTGGGGAGAAAGGGTCCCTGATAAATCCTGTCAGGACACAGCCCATCCCTTCTTTTCTGGGGAAAGGAGCCTACAGAAGGAGGATCCCGTGTCCTGGTCTCACACCCCAGATGGGTTGGGTGATGCACGTCACACACATCATATTATGGATCACTGCCTTGTGCAGGCACTACCCACATGGGTATTTGGTAGGCCAGAGTTGGTCCTGTGCTCAGACAGAAAAACTAAGGATCAGCAAGGTTAAGACACTTGCCCAAAGCCCCTCAGGGAGATGAGCAACAGGGACAGCAGGGCTAGTACATGAGCCCAGGCCCACCCTCCAACATCTGTCCAGAAACCAGCCTGACCCAGCAGGCTCTCTGCATCCTAGCAACACAGACAGCTCAGCAGCCAAGGGAAACAGCACTGGAGTCACCTGTGCTGGCTTCACGTGTGACAACTCTAGGCACAGAGACTGGTGGGTTCTAGAAACCTCGGGGCCTCTGAAACAAACAAGCCCCAGATAGGAAAGTGGCAACCTCAAACCCTTGTCATGTGCAGGGTGGCAAGATTTTGGAAAATCCATGTTCTGTCCCCTTGGTTTCTGCGAGTGCAGATCTGAAGTTGCGTGTTTGGTGTGTAAGAAAAACCACTATAACTGGGCAATCTAGATTGTCCACTATGCTGTGTCCACAGGATTACAGCTCAACCACCAGGACCTACCACCCAGGACCACAGGGCCCACCTTTCCTCCTCCCCATTGAGCCACACTGGGAGCGTGCCACAGCTACATGTCAGGAAGGCCCTTGACACACAGTGCTCCCAGGTAAAGGTGGCCACCTCCTCATGCTGTCTATGTGGCCTCTCCAAGCAGAAAAAGCCCAGGTCAAGAGAATAGCAAAAACACATTCTTTTCAACCTGTGCGATTATGTATTTTCTTAAAAAAAAAAAAAAAAAGACTAACCCAACACTCTTGGCTGCCTCCCATTCTAAGCAGCCAAGAGAACAAGAAGCGTGCTGGGTGTTTTTTAATGAATGCTTTGAGCAGGTCTTCCCCCTTCACTCATCTGCCGACCTGTCCCTGCTAATTACCAGGTACCTCCCAGGCTGCTCCTGGTTTATGCGTCCTGCTCCATGCAGTTGGGCCTTAATTCTCTCAACTAGAAAAGCAGCAGCAGCGTGGGGCAGACACCTTCCTCTGCATTCCCAAATTGCCAGACGCTTGCACCCAAATGCAACTCGTGAAAAATTCAACTATTGGGTCCATGTTGAGTATGAATGCATCACACAGCTTGCAGTTTCCATGGCTAGTGCCAGAGGTTAGTATGAAATCACAGCAAAACGCCACTGGAAGTGCTCAAATGACAACCACCACACAATATGTACCTACCACCCAGTAGTGTATACAGTGCACAGCTTTTCTGTTCAGCCATCGCTTCTAAGTAAAGAGAATCAGACGAGACATTTAGGCGTCTACCAGGATACAGATTAAATACTGCACGTTTTGACAGTTTTTCAGAGCATTCCGGACCTCACAGTATGGTTCTCATTATAGCAGTTTTTGGAGGTGGGAGGCCTGGGTAGGGGTAGGTCACTGAAATCAGGGTCAGTCCTGCTGCCACCTCGACGTGTCCTCTCTCACTTCCCCTTCCTCTTATGGTAAATAAAGGGCATCACAATGCCTGTCCTGACTTGCTTGCAGGTCTCCCTAGGTCTGGAGAAGCAACAGCGCTTCCTCAAGATCTGCTGATGTGAACAAGATATCTGGGGCACCTTACAGCAGAGCACGGGTGTGATAGACCAAAGCCATGAACAAAGGCAGCCTAAGACCCCATGATACAGGCCCAAATCTCCCAAGGTGTGGACAGCTCTCTAAAAAGCCTGAGCTCTGAAACCGGCTCGGAGAAGTCACTGAAAAGAAAAAGAAGCCAAAATGGGGTGGCCGGCTGGAAGACAGAAACCTGAGGGAGGGGACAGTGCGGGCAAGCACTGATTCAGGGAAGGGGAGGAGGGTGGGTGAGAGTCTCCAAGGAACCTTGAGAATGAAGCTCTGCTCTTCCCAGCAGGTGAGAGGAGCAGCTCCTCCTCAAGGCCCAACTGCTGCACTGCCCTCTGGGTGTGAGCACATGCATTCACACCAGAGCATGTGCACCTCTGCAGTATGAAAGCAGGTGCATGCAAGCACTATGAGGTGTGTGCACAAGAATGGATGCATTTGAATATGTGTTTGTGTGCATACAGTATATGAACACAGGCACACACGTGAACAAGTGTGTGCCTGAGTGTGCACGTGTGTGTGTGCACGCGCGCGCACGCACATGCATGCTCTAATTCTCATCTTTTCCTTTAACTCTAATCTTTCCAGTGGGATGAGGAGACTTAATGCTATTCCATCAGGAGACCATCAAGGGTCCCCTAAGAGCCATTTGCCTCTGTCTAAGGTACACGCAGCCTCTCATAGTGGAAGGGAATTCCTCTGTTATTTTTGCTTTTTTTCCCCATTTTATGGTCAATGCTTAGATATGTGGCTGATAGAAGTGATCTCTTTATGCATCTGTTGCTGCTCACAGCTCACAGCAAATCTGTTATAAATCTGCCCAACCCACGGTCAGACTTGCTCTCATGTCTCATCTGCAAGGGAGCAAATGGCTCTGCACACAGGGCACCCATCCTCCTGAAAAAGCCCTGGCCCTGGTGACAGGAGGGGCGTGGCAGCATTTTTAAATAACTCGTCCTCTGTCTCTACTATGTATCGCATGTAGGAAGGCTGGCCTGCCTTAGCCCATTGACCATTTCTAACTACGGATTCAGGGGCTGCAATGATGACACTAAGTGGAGCCCTTGGGACAGACCGAAGGGAAGGAGAAGAACAGAAGGCAGAACCGAGGGAGCATCAAGTCTAGAGACAGTGGGTGAGAGTTTGCCTGGAGACCACAGAATGAAAGATACGTGCTGGCCAGGGTGCCAAGAACATAGAAAATGGAATGGGTAAAGGAAATGGGAAATGGCAGTGAGTCCCTCTACTGCTTTCAGGTCTGATACCTGGCCTGTGGGCCTATCACTATCACAAAAAGACACCACACGTGACTTAAAAGTCCCCAGAACCTTCAGAGGGTGCCAGGGTCAAGGCTGAGTGAAATTATAGTGCCAGACATAGCCAGGCAACCCCTTGCTGGGAGCCATCTAACTGAGATGCCGGTGGCAATGGGGGAACATCCTGCCTCCTTTCATATCAAACTCAGCCAAGGAAGACTCCCACCCCTGATACCCCACACAGAACCCTTATCCAGTCTGGAGATACTGGATCGAGGGGGCAGACTCAGCTGCTGTCCCCACCTCTGGGCCACCCTGAGCCACCCTGAGAAAAGTTTGGTGGGATGGGGAGGCCAGAGGGACTGCAAAGCCCTGGCCACATTTCAGACAGGGGCTGTGTGGCAGGCACCTCTCCTTGCACCAAGGAGGGCCTTAAGCCTTGGGCCTTTGGGAGACCATCTCAGTCTGGAATGGACTCTAGTCCACAGGACAGGGCAGGTGGAGTGCTCCGGGCACACACAATGAGTGGACCAAGGCAACTGAGCAGAGGGTAGACCCTCTTGTTCCCTGTGCAGACCTCACAGCAAAGCTCTATTCTGGGCTGGTGAACGAAGGGGCCCTCAGTCCCACACTGTCCTGTGACAGTGGGCGGGTGGGCGGCGGTGAGAGAAGAAAACGTACTGACCGCTGGGCGGTTTAGGCCGTGGAGGAGCAGGTTTCTTCGGAGGCAGAGCGGGAGTGTCCTGTTTACTTTTAAAGGGGTCATCGGAGAATCCTGCCCCTCCAAAGGACGAGGTGAAAGGACCAGAAGGTGGGGGCTGTAAGAGAGGACACGAAAGAGAGGCAAAAATAACTGTTAACATGGAGTAGCGGACTTTCACCAAGTCAGCACTCAAGTACTGAGAGCCTGGTGAGGCCCCACCCCCTGGGCTGTGAAACTCAGTCCCCACTAGGACCTGGGATCTCTCACAAGCTCCCACTTTCCTCCACCCTCAGTAGACAGGGTCCCTGGTCTGTGAGGGAGAAGCCAGAAAGGTCACAGAAGAGATGAGAGCAACCCCATGTCTTGATGGGCTTGTGTCATGGGAGGGTACTCCCTGTCACACACCCATCTTTCCTGATTTGAGGATCCCCTGGACCTCCTGCTCATGCTTGAGACGTGCCCACTTTCACCCCCTTCATTCAGTGACAGGCAGCTCCAGACAAGGATCAGAACCATACCAGACCCTCACTGTGTCCCCGGGGGCCATTGCCCACCTAGTGACTCAGGTCAGAGACCCCCCCTTGAATACCTGGCCCATCCCCGCCCATAAGTAGGGTCAAGATTGCCTCAGGAGGCGGGGGGCTCTTAGCACTTCTGGCCCAGACCCTTTGTCAGCAGCAAACCACCCCATCGTCTCAAACCCAAACAGGAGCCCATCTCCCCACAAAAGACATATACATGGAAGATGGGTGGGTGGGTGAGTGGGAAGATGGTAGGTAGAGAGATGACAGGTGGGTAGGAGGTAGGTGGGTGTAAATCAAGATGACAAGTAGGTAAGTAGATGGTAGGTAGAAATGACAGGTATAGCCCTGGCCGGCTTGGCTCAGTGGATAGAGAGTCAGCCTGAGGACTGAAGGAGCCCAGGTTCCATTCTGGCCAAGGGCACCTGCCTGGGTTGTGGGCTCAATCCCCAGTGGGGGGTGTGCAGGAGGCAGCCAATCAATGATTCTCTCTCATCATTGATGTTTCTATCTCTTCTCCTTTTCCCTTCCTCTCTGAAATCAATAAATATATTAAAAAAGAAGAAGAAGAAGAAATGACAAGTTTGTGGGTAGGTAGAGATGATAAGTAGGTATGTAGATAATAGTTAGGAATAACAGGTAGTGGGTAGGTAGGTAGGTAGTAGGGAGAGATGACAGGCAGGTAGATGAACAGAGATAGCAGGTAGATGGCACTGCATAGCCCTGGAGGTCATAGGTAACCTCCAAGCACTCTTCATCACACCTCTATAGCCTAATTCTTTGGCCTCATCGATGCTGACTACCCTCCATCCCCTTCTAAGACTCCCTGGTACCTGCAGCTCCTTGAGCCCGCATTTCCGGTCCCCTGTGTGCAGAGGGTCTCCTTCTGGGGAGCCCTGTCCACCGGAGCCCCTCTACTTCCTTGGAGACTGGCTAAACCTCACTGCCGCCCCCAGAGCTCTCTCCGACACCCCATCCTGCCAGCTGTTCCTGCAGGTTCCCACAGGTCTCACATCATCACACCAGACTAACAGGTTCCCAGCCCCATCCCCACCTAACTGATAGCCTGGGGGCAGGCTCCAGTTCTCTTCTCCTAAAAGTCTGCTGAGAGCGAGTACAGGTGCTGGCAGATACCTGCTGGCCAAACCTATAGCAGCAGTGAATATCTATGTGCATCCTGATCTCGAGCACCAGCACAGCACCTGGCACAACACACATCCACTGACAACTGGATGAGCCACAAACAGGCCAGGTCATCTCACACGACGGGCATCCCAAAGGGAGAAAATCACTTTCTATGGGTTTGGGGGACCACTTTTACTGAAACAGAAAATAACTAGAAAAAAAGAACAAGAAGATACATAGCTACCTTTTCGCTTTCCACAGTTTCAGTTACCCCTGGTCAACTGCAGTCTGAAAATATTAAATGAAAATTTCCAGAAATAAACAATTCTTAAGTTTTAAATTGTGCACTTTTTTTGAGTAGTGTGAATCATCCCTTTTCCTAGTATCTCCATGCTATAAACATTTTCTCCCATTAGTCACGTAGTAGCCATCTGGGTGATCAAACCAATTGTCACTGTATTGCAGTGCTTACGCTCAAGTCAATTTTATTTTACTTAATAATGTTCCCAAAGCACAAGAGTAGTGATGCTGGCAATTCAGGCATGACAAAAATTAGCTATAACATGCTTCCTTTAAGTGAAGGAGGGTGGGAGGGCACACAACGAGGGGCACTTTTAATTCTTCCTCCAGTGGGGCAGACCTAGAGACAGAAAACAAAGCAGGAACACATTGGTGGGACTTTCTCAGATAAGCTGGACCCAACAACCACTGGAGAAGTAGGGAGAAGAGCCTGCCTCCATCACTGGGACCGTGATGTGCACTGCTCCTCCCCTCCAGGATCCAAACACAGGGACAGGAACTCAGCTTCCTCTGTCTCTGGTATCTAGTCATAAACATTAGTCTCAGGTTGAGGACAGATGGCTAGCCCAGAGGGAGGAGGGGTCCAGAAGGCTTCTACACACTCAGCTGACCCCTACCCCAGCACTCTGATGCAGCCTGCATAGGAGATGCTGACTCTGCCATCACTTCCGTTTTATTTATTTGTCTGTTTTTAATATACTTTTATGGATTTCAGAAAGGAAGGGAGAGAGAGAAACATCAATGATGAAAGAGAACCATTGATCAACTGCCTCCTGCATGACCCCTACTGGGGACTGAGCCGGCAGTACAGGCATGTGCCCAGTACAGGCATGTGCCCTTGACTGGAATCAAACCCGGGACCCTTCACCACAAGCCAATGCTCTACCCACTGGCCCAAACCAGCTAGGGCCCATCACTCCATTTTATACACAGGGAAACAGAAGCACAGAGAGAAGACAGAGCCTGCTAGTCACACAGCACCTCAGAGGAGTCAGAGTGGGAACCCAGGACATATGCCTCCTGGGCCAGCGCTTCTGGGCCCTACCCTAGGCTCTAGCATCCTGCCACCTCATGGTAGGTCGCAGGCCACATTCTGGGCAGAGCATCACTGTCCTCAGGCCTGTGAAGGAAACACATGTGGATGTAGACAAGAGCAGAGCAGTCCAAGGGGTCAGCGGGTAGGAGAAGGCCCCAAGGAAGATGGGGATCTGCAACACCACCCGTTTCCCCTCCCCAGACTCATTTCTTTGCAAGACTACCCTAGCTCCAAATGAGTGGGGCTGCCAGGGCTGTGGCAGGGCAGAGAGGTGCCTTCTCACAGCTGCTGCTCCCCTCTCCCAGACTCTATGCTCAATGTTCTTTTAGATACAAGCCAGGGAGCCTCTTAGCAAAATCTGCGGCTCAAGTTTCCAAAATGTCTGCCTGGACAGGCTGCAGAGCACGGTGGTCAGGGGTGGGGTCTATAAGCCCAGCCTTGCCACCTACCAAGAGCCTCAGTGCCTCAGTCACCGCCTCTGTGAAGCTGACAATGACAGGCCCTAGCTCATAGGCTAAGGCCAAAACATAAGGTCATATGTAAATTGCTCCAACTGGCTCTGGACAAAGTCAGCACAAAGACAGTGTAGTTATTACCATGACAAAGATGTGGATGTGATTGAAATTCTTTTAGACATCACAAGAATCTGCAAACACCTCTCACCTCCCAACACTTCTGTCTGCTGCTGCCTGTCATCTGCAGAGTCTTTCCGGGGGCAGCAGCATGGGAACTGTTGACCTGAAGGTTAGCTTTAAAATGGGTGATTTAGCCCAGCAGGTATGGCTCAGTGGTTGAGTGTCAACCCAGGAACCAAGAAGTCATGGTTCAACTCGTGGTCCGGGCACGTTCCCAGGGTTGCAGGCTCCATCCCCAGAGTGATGTTTCTCTCTCATCAATGATTTTTATCTCTCCATCCCTTTCCCTTCCCCTCTCTCTAAAAATCAATTTAAAAAATAAAATAAATAAAATGAGTGATTTAGGGTCTGTTGTCTGGGAAAGAATGGGGTGGGGGCAAAGGCCCCAGAGAGGTAGGAAATATTAGTGCTTCTGCCTCTGCTGTTCATAGAACACACCCCAGGCCTGGGATTCACCAATGTCACCACAACCTGAGACTATCAGGCAGGAATCAAGACCATTTTCCTAGTAGAGCAGCAGCACGATGGACCCTGAGGCCCCCACAAGAACCCCAGTCCTGGTCCTGAGTACTGGCCAATGTATTAGCTCTGGAGATGGGGTGCAAAGGGATACCAGAGCCCTCTGAACAGCTCCCCCTCAAGTTTCTGGATGCAGCATCCCCTTGTCCTACCGGCGGCTGCGTACTCTCCACTCCCCCTTCTGTTTAAACACAATGAGTGAAGCAGCTTGTTCCCATGTGAAAGGTTTTAACTGTAAATGCCTGGTACACCCACATCAGCGAATTATATCACTCCTAACACTCAAATGCCTGTGTCATTTCCAAATCCCAATTTTCACAACTTCAAGTTTCCCAAGAAGCCTCCTTTGGAACCCGACTTATTTCTCCTCAGGGTGTGACTTCAGGGAAAGTCGCTATTTTTGGAAGGATTTCAGTAAAGTCAATAGGGGCTCTCTGGGCTGGCCCAGAGTGAAGTGTGGAGAAAAAGAAAGAGAGAGAGAGAGAGAGAGAGAGAGAGAGAGAGAGAGAGGAGCAGGGTGGAGGGGAGGGAGAGAAACTACTATGAAAAGAAGCTCTAAAAGAAATGTGTTTTGGGTTCAAAAAAAATCCCTAAATAGAAATGCCTAGCTAAAAAAAAAAACAAAAAACAAACAAACAAGAAAAACAACTCACGGGGTAACAACCAGCCAAGTATTTTATAGATGGCCTATTTCAGAGGAGAGGTGTGAATTAATTAAGCTGGGGTCTTGTTTTTATTCTCAGATGTTCCCTGAAATCTATTTGGGGGAATGTGTGTTGAAAGCTGGGTAACATAGGCTTGATATAGTCTAGAAAAATCTCTCTGGGTCTGGGGACACCTCAGCCAGGAATGCAAGCCTGAAGAAGCTCCAAAGGAATTGACTGGAGTCACATCACTGACTTGTTACTTTCCTTCAGCCAACTGAGGGGTAGACAACCCTGCTCAGATGGGGAAAAGCTGGCAATGTACTAAAAAAAAAAACAAAAAACACCAACCACACACCTTCTTGCCACTTTACTTTCGTTTCCCTCAGCCTTTTATTTATACACATGATGTTCTTGAAAAACAGAGGGGGAACCAAAAGGGAAACACAGACCTACAAGGTTTGGGCTTGGTATTTAGCGGGACCAGTGACACTAGATCAGGAACGAATAGGATCGTGAAGCAAAACAATGGGGTACTGAAGGCAGTTTTCCATGGCCCCATCCAGCTCCACCCCACACAGGGCTGCCAACAGGAAGGGACGCTGGCTATGGAGTCATTAAGTGCACGTGTGTGCGCAGTCTGATGGGGACATGAGAACAAGGAGAAGGAAACTGGAATTTCAAGAGGGACAGTACAACTTTAAGTCAGAACGAGAAGAAAGACTGAAGGACCTAGGCTAGAACTGCCTAGCTCTGTGGTCTCTGCAGAGGCTGCCTGGAGGAAGGAGGGGTTGGCCATCCTGCATCAGCCCTCAGAGCCTACAGCCTCTACTGAGATACTTCTTGAAATGAGGGCCTCCCTTGTGCCCTGTCCTTGTCCTTATCCTAGTTGGACCACTACTAGTTCTCACTCACTCTGCCTCTGGGGCCAGCCTCCTGAAGGGAGATGACCCACAGTGATAGCTTGAGAATCCAATCAAACCCTTTCTTGGGGATGCTGCCACCATGTGGCAGAAGTTTTCTTATTTCAAGAGATGGTTTCCCGTCTAAGCAGGGATGAAAGCTGAGAGCACACAGCTCCACTGAATTATAGGCATGTGTCACAGCCACTAAGCAACAAGCAAATGTGAGGGATAATCTCACACCCAGGTGCCTTCTGACCAATCCCAGCCAGCAGCCCAATAGTCCGGGTCACAGTATTTCCATATGAGGGATGGAGGCCCATTCCCTCCAGGCACTGGAAGAAGAGAGGCCGGAACACCAGCATCTCTAGGTTCCCTACTGCAGCAGTCGATGGGCACACAGACACTCTGCCTCTCCAAGCTGGATTTTCAAAGCTGGATTTGCTACCTCAACAGTATGCTAGCGCGTTTCTTTGAAAACCTAAACAGGATTTCAAATGCTTCTCGGAAGCTTCGTACCACAATCACATGTCGCTAACCACAAGAGCTCAGTGCCCAGACAATTGTGTGCTCCTAGGGCTGAATGAACGTGGAGCAAGCAAGCAGGATGCCACGCGGAGCTGGTGCAGTGAAGATACTGGTGGGGACAAGCAGGTTACTCCTCGATGTGGGTGCATGACTCCCACATCCTCCAGGTACTCCCTCTCCAGTCCCTTCTGCACCATCTGGCTGTGAGCCTTCCCCAACTAGAACATAAGATAAGAGAATGGGGATGTATTCTGTTTGTGTCCTTCCCCTCCCAGGGATCAATGATACTTGGCCAGGAGCAAGAAATGAATGAAGAAAGCAGAGTTATACTGCTCCATGGCCATACACTTTATTGCATGAGGTTCTTTATCTATGAGAGATCCCCCCCTCAACCAGCCTGGGGGGCTACCAGAAGGTGTAGAACACACAGGCCAAGACAGCATACCCAACACTTCCCTTAATTCTTCAAAGAAATGCATGCTCATAGTAAAAACCAAGGCACCCTAAATGTTATAAAAAAAACAGAAAACCCTCAGCCTGCTGCCTTTCCCACTTGGGAAGGCCAACGTTTTCTATTTCTTAGTAGTTTCTTCTGAAATTTACCTCAGTAATCATGGGCTTCTACTGCTAGTTCTGGATCTGTCCATTCTGGACATAATCTACTGACTTGTTACTACATTAAAGATTCAGCTCCTCCCCAAATCGCTCTCGAGACAGCACTCTGACACCATTTGAAACTACATTCATAGTCAATTAATGTACCTATAGCCACAATGAAATGATGTTCAGTCTGAGAATGGCATGAATGTTGTCTGTCTTGAACTTTTCACCTGGATTTATTCACTGAACTCTCTCTTTCCAAACCCACTGGGATTCTGTCCACAGGCAGTCCCAGACACTTATCCCACTTCCTCCAGACACCTCCCACCTGCCAGCCTGTGGTGCCAGAGTTCCAGCCTCAGAAGGGATTGGGGGCTCGGGCAGTTTAGCACAGAGGAAGGAAAACGGTTCTAATCACAGTCGCAGGTACTTTCCAGACCTTGTTCACTGACTCACGGCCTCATGTGAGGGTGCATTTCAGAGTTTGACATGTACAAAGGAAAAATACATATGCGGTGTTAATAACTACTCCTGGCAGCCATGACAAGACCACCACAAGAGGCACAATGACCTGACAGAGGCACAGATGCTCCACGGGAGGGGCTTTACCTTGGACATCTGACTGAAGTCCGCAAAGCCCTCAGCACTATTGAAGGACCCACTTCCGAAGGGGTCTAAAGTTCCAAAGTGACCTGCAAGCAGCACCAACATAGGCAGAGTTACAGAGCATCCCAGGACACGCCTCCTGAGATCAAAGGAAAGTAATGCCTCTTGGTACCCAACAGCCCTGAAAGCAGAAAATTCAGGAGGTCACATCTCTTTGCTGGGGTCATGCTTCTGGATGGAGCTCTCCCATTGGTTCAGGAGGGGAGGTTAAGAGGGAGAAGAGGAGCCATTCCACAGTAACCCACCACCCACACAATTGACATGAGGTAGTCACCTATGGATAGAGATTTCTGTTGAGCTTTGTCTTTAGTGGGGCAATTTGCTTGGAGTAAACCTCCATGCCCACCTATGACATCAAACTCTGTAACCAACAAGCCAGCAAGGCCGCAGGATCAGGCAGGGCCTATTCCAAAAAGCAAGGGGGAATCTGCAAGTGTTCCTTTCCCTTGATGCAAAAACCAGTACCCTTGATCAAACTTTGGATTCTTTTAGGAAAAATTCCAAGGTACAAATCAAAGATTTATACAGAGGAATGAGTAAAGAGTAACCAATAATGTTGGTGTTATTACAGAGTTAATTCCTACTGCTGAGCTTCCTTTCAGTAGGAAGGGGGAGCTCTGGCTAAACTGCCTCTGGTGAGGGTTTGAGTACCACAGTCTAATGACATAAACACTGAGGACACACCAGTTTTGGAAATGAAATCATTAAATGGGTGAGTTCCTTTCACTGCCTAAGGAAGAGTCAAAAGGAAAATAAGCCATCAGTCTCACCTGATCCTCTTGAGGAGACACTGGAAGATGAAAAAGGATCACTGGATTCAAAGGGGTCGAGCTGAGTGAAAGAAAAGAGTGAAAAGCAGTTTACTGCCCTGTCTATTCATTCAACCCACAAATTTTCTTGACATCTACATACATCATATCTGGTGCTGGGGCTTGGGGAGAGTAAAACCATAAAAACTAAACCCCAGCAGAGTGAAATCCCAACAGACTGACCCTTCCTGCAGATAATACCTATAAAGTCTTAACAAAATTAAATTAAAAAAATAATAACAACAACCACCTGAAGGCTTAGGAAGTGAATCAAAGAAGGCAGGCTTTGGAGGAAAATCAAAATGTGGCAGAAAAAATAGTACAGTTAACCCCTGTACAACGTAAGTATTAAGGTCACAGATTCCCCCACACAGTTGAAAATCAGTGTATAAATACAATACACTCTCCACATATGCCAATTCCTAATCACAGAGGAAAATTATAGTTGACCTGTGAACAACTTACAAATTGAATAAGTGAACCCACGTAGTTGAAACCCATGTATGGTACAAGGTTGAGTTTTCCATTTTGACAGCTATATTTGAGAATATAGGGAGGCTAAGACTTCAATAAAATATGCCATCTTTTGCCCTAGTCAGCATGGCTTAGTGGTTAAGAGCATTGGCCTGTGCACTGGAAGGTCATAGGTTCGATTCCTGGTCAAGGACATCTACTTGGGTTGCAGATTCAATCCTACTCTGGTCGGGGATCCAGGGGCATGTGCCAGAGGCAACTAATACACACACACACACACACACACACACACACACACATATGTATATGTACAGTGGTACCTCGAGATACCAGTTTAATTCATTCTGTAACCTTGAGGCGTGGGAAACTATGAGACGCTTGAGTCGCGGTAAACTGGTGGGTCATGTGCAGCTGGCCGATTGGCGTGATTACTCCTATTTCAAATGTTGCTCGTATTTCAAAGCAAAAATTGCTCGCTCGATGGCTCGTATCTCAAAAATCTCGTATGTTAGGGCACTCGTATCTCGAGGTACCACTGTATATGTATATGTATATGTATATGTATATGTATATGTATATGTATATGTATGTGTATGTATGCATGTGTGTGTGTGTGTGTGTGTGTGTATCTTTCTCTCTCTTTCCCCCTCTCTCTCAAAATCAATGACAGAAAAATATCCTCACTCCTTGGGTAAGGATTTTTTTTAATGCCATCTTTCTGGCCTGAAGACCAGAGGATGAAGGCCTGGGATAGTCACACCCACGGGAAGGGACAAGGATCCAGAAAAGAGAGGAAGAGAATGGAAGCCCAAATTCCATGTTCAGCTCTGTCCAAATCTCAGGCTTACCCCTGTGGACAGAGAGTAATTTACAGGGAGTTTGAAGTGTGAATCTCACCAACTTAATGGCATGCTGAAACTAGACCACTCAAGCTCTTTGGAGAAATGTAACAGAATCCAGTGTCCATAACAGAGTACTCACAATGCACAGGATACATTTCTAAATGATTCAATATACAAGAACCAGAAAAATGTAGCTAATTCTCAAGGGAAAAGACAATTAATGGAGTTAATCCCAACATGACCCAGATGTTGGAATTCTCAGATGATTACAACTTTAAAGCAGTGGTAACTTCTTAATGAAATAAAGGAAAATACGCTTCAATAAAAAGAAAGAGAGATCTTAACAGACAAATAGAAATTAAAGAAACGAATGGAACTCTAAAACTGAAAAGTTCAATTTCTGAAATAATTTCATTATGTTAGCTGAACAACAAAGGATAGAGAAAAAAAGTGAGCAAAGTTGAAGACAGAAGAATGGAAATTCCCAATCTGAAGAAACAAAGAAAAAAAAGAATGAAAATGAAAAGAAAACACTTTAGGAACTTGTGGGAACATTAGCAAAAGTCTAATACGGATATAACCATGAACTCACAAAAAGAAGAAAAAGAAACAACAAGGTAGAAAAAAAATATATTTGCAGAAATTATGGCTGAAAACTTGCCAAACTTGGTGAAAGACATAATTTATAGATTTAAGAACCTCTGCAAACCTCAAACAGCATACATACAAAAAGAACACACATCTAGGCACTTCACAAACTAATGAAAAGTAAAAGTAAAGAGAGGCTCTTTAAAGCAGCAAGAGAAAACATGTTAAATATAGGGGAACAACTATCAGAAAGATGGATGACTCCTCATCAAGGACAATGTAGGTCAAGGCAGTGGAACAACATCTTAAAAGTGCTAAAAGAAAAAAAAATATTACTAGATTGAGCACAAAAACCCTTCCAGAATGACAACAAAGTAGACCAGTATTATAAGAAGTGCCAAGAGAAGTTCTTTAGATTGAAGGAAAATGGTAACAGAGGGAAAATAAGATCTTAAGAGAGAAATGAAGAGTGTTAGAAATGATAAATCAATGAGTAAAAATAAAAGACCACTTTTTTCCTCTTTAAAGTTTCTTTAAAATACAAAGAAGCAAAAATTATAACACCATCTTACTGGCTTTATAATACATTTGCATGTTTTACATTCACAGGACAGCTATAACATGAGGGGAGATGGATAAATGGACCTATATGGCTGCAAGTTTTCTACATTTTACATTAAATGATATAATATTAACTCCAAGTAGCCTATGGAAAGTTAAGTTTATATGGTTAATTCCTAGAGCAACCTCTAAAAAATAATAAAAAGAGGCATAGTTAAAAGGCCAATAGATGTAAGAAAATTCTGGAAAACTCTCAATCCAAAAGAGGGCAGGAAAGGGGGAACTGAGGTGCAAAACAAAGAGGATTAAAAGAAATCAAACAATAAAATACTAGATTTAAACCCAATCATATCAATAATTACATTAAATGTTAAGGGATAAGGGACTAGATTAGACACTCCATTTAGAAGGCAGAGTTATCCATACTGGATAGAAAAGCAAGCCCCAATTACAAAGCCAACTCAAAAGATATCCTTCATCTGGCTGGTGTGGCTCAGTGGTTGAGTGTCGATCTACGAACCAGGAAGTCATGGTTTGATTCTCAGTCAGGCACATGCCCGGGTTGAGGGCTCAATCCCCAGTGTGGGGCATACAGGAGACAGCCTATTGAAGCTCTCATCTATGTTTCTATCTTTCTATCCCTCTTCCTTCCCCTCTCTCTAAAAATCAGTAAGAACATATTTTAAAAAAAGAAAGAACCAACCCTGCCAATACCTTCATTATAAACACCAGATAGGTTGAAGATAAATGAATAAAAAAAAAAATATGACGCAAAGAGTAAGCAAAAGGAGGATAAAGTGGCTACTTTAAATATGTGATAAAATAGTTTCAAGAAAAAAGATATAACCTGAGGAAAATAAGAAACCCTTTATAATGATTTTTAAAAAAGGTCACTGCATCAGACAGTAATTATACATGTACTAGAGGCCCGATGCACAGAATTTGTATAAGAATAGGCCCTCGCAGCCCTGTCTGGATAGTCATTCTGCTGTTCTGCCATTCAGTCAATTTGTATATTACACTTTTATTATTTTAGATAGGCACTTGATAAAGTTTCAAAATATATGAAGCAAAACTTGACAGAATTAAGGGGGATATAAACAATTCCACAATAATTGGAGCTTTAACACCCTACTCTCAGCAATTGGAAGAATCAGAAAACAAATACAGTGAAGACATAGATGACCTGAACACAACCAACTTTGATCTAACTGGCATTTATAGATCATGACACCCATTAACTGCAGACATTCTTCCTAAGTGTATGTGGTATGTTCACCAACAAAGACCATAAAATGAGTCACAATAAATTTCAGTCTCAATAAAAACATACAAATGTGTTCTCTAATAAAATTAGAAATCAATATTATGCAATACCTAAAGAGAAAAAAAAACAAGTATCTGGAAATAAAACAATGCATTTTAAATAACACATGGTTCAGAGAAATCACAAGGGAAACTAGAAAATATCTCAAACCAAATAACAATGAAGACACATATTCAAATGTGTGGGTGGTGTTGGTGGTATACTGGTGAGCATAGCTGCTTTCCAAAATGTGTGGAAAACAAGCTAAAGCAGTGTTTAAAGAAAATGTGTAGCTTTAAACACAGTAGAAAAGAAGGTCTAAAATCAATGGTCTAAGGTTAGATATTAAGATGTTTGGAATAGAAAAGGAACGTACTAACCCAAAATAAATAGGAGGAAAGAAATAATAAAAGGCAAAAATCAGTGAAACAGAAAACAAACCAAAGAGAAAATTAACAAAGCCATAAGTTGGCTTGTGGAAAAGATAACAAATTGATAAAGAATTAAGAGGACATGCCTAGCTGGTTTGGCTCAATGCATAGAGTGTCGGCCTATAAACTGAAGAGTCGAGGGTTCAATTCCAATTAAGGGCACATGCCAGTGGGATGCAGCTAATCAATGATTCTCTCATCATTGATGTTTCTATCTCTTTCTCCATCTTTCTTCCTCTCTGAAATCAATAAGAATATATTTTAAAAGAATAAGAGGAGAGAGAAACCAAGATGGCAGCATAGGTGAACACATAAACTGCTGCCTCGCACAACAATTTCAAAACTACAGCTAAAAGACAGAACAGACATCATCCAGAACCACAGGAAAGCTGGCTGAGTGGAAATTCTACAACTAGAAGACAGGGACACACAGAGACTCAGAGGAGCTATAAAAGCTGAAGTACAGAGACATGTATGCGGAGAGGACAAGTGGCTGAGTGCCTGGCTGGCTTTCTCTAGCGGGAAGGAGATGGAAACGCCCGACTGCACTAAACCACAGTTTCAGGTGAGACCCTGGGGACCCAGACTCATATGGGGAGAGTCTGGACTGTTGGGAAAAGAGAGGAGTGCAAGGAAACTCAGGAGAGCCACAAAAAGAAGAGGTCTGGAGGCATGCACGTGAGTGCACACAGAGAGGACTGCAGCAATTACCAAAGAACAGTGAGACCCAGGGGCTCATAGGACAGGGCTGATAGGAAGCCAAGACTGTCTGCTCAGCCCTGAGACTCTATCCAATCCAAGCCAAGCACAGAGGCTTTTGCAATTTTGCAAGCCTTGTCTCATAAGGTTGTCTCCAGCACAGAAGTTCTCCCAGTGTAGACACAGCTGATCCTGACAGCCAATTGGCCTGGAGGTCAATTCCCCCCAGTGATACCAACAACAATCAAGACTTAATTACAACAAAGCTCTACACACAGTCCACAAAGGGGTGCATCATAAGTGTCCACCTCAGGTCACTGGGGAGGCTGAGCCATTGGACCATATAGGACACCTAGCACACAAAGCTACTCTACCAACTAAGAGAAGCAGCAAAAATGCAGAGACAAAGAGATCACGAAGAATCCAAGATGGCGGCATAGGTAAACACCTACACTGCTGCATCGCACAACAATTTCAAAACTACAACTAAAAGACAGAACAGACATCATCCAGAACCACAGGAAAGCTGGCTGAGTGGAAGTTCTACAACTAGAGGGAAAGAGAGGGGCTAACAGAGACCCAGAGGAGCTGCAAAAAGCTGAGGTACGGAGACGCGCGCGTGGAGAGAGCGGGTGCCGGAGTGCCTGGCTGGCTTTCTCTGGCGGGAGGGAAACAGAGACCCTCAAAGGCATTGAACCCCTTATCCTACGACACTAAGCCCCACATCCAGCCGAAACTCATAAGGGGAGAATTTGGACTGTGAAAAGGGAGAAGTGCACGGAAATGTAGAGGAGGCGCAAAAGATCAAGGCCTGGTGGCGCGCACGGCACTGCACACAGGACAAATTGCTGATTGTGCCACTGGCTTTCGTGACTGGGCGGGAGACAGACCCTCCCAACTGTGCCACTTCTGACTCCACTAAACCCCTGTTTTGGGCGAAACCCTGGGGACCTAGACTCTTGTGGTCCTGGTGTGCAGGGGAGCCGCAGGGGCAGCGGTCTAGAGGCACTGCAGGCTCTGGGGCACAAGGACCACTCCAGCGATTACCCAGTCACATGAGACTCAGGGGCCATGGAGGGCGGGGCCGATTGGAAGGCAAGGCGGTCCCTTAAGCCCTGAGACTCCACCCATCCCAAGCTCAACAGAGGCTACTTCGGTTTTGCAAGCCTGGTATCATAAAGCTGAATTCAACACAGAAGTTTCCCCGACATAGTTAAAATGCTGAGACAAGGGAAGGGATCACAAACAAAAGAAATGGAGGGAAAAAAACGACTAGATATAGAGTTCAAAACCACGCTTATAAGGTTTTTCAAGAATATGCTAGAAAAGTTGGATAAATTTAGGGAGACCCAAGAGGAGATGAAAAAGGACATACTAGAGACACTGACTGAAATAAAAAATATTATACAGAGTTCTAACAGCAGACTAGAGGATGGCAAGAATCAAGTCAAAAATTTGAAATATAAAGAAGCAGAAAACATTCAACTGGTAAAGCAAGAAGAGAAAAGAATCCAAATATGTGAAAATAATGTAAGGAGCCTCTGGGACAGCTTCAAGCCTACCAACATCAGAATTGTGGGGGTGCCAGAAGAAGAGAGAGAGCAAGAGACTGAAAACCTATTTAAAGAAATAATGACTGAAAACTTCCCACATCTGATAAAAGAAATAGACTTACAAGTCCAGGAAGCACACAGAACCCCAAATAAAAAAAAAATCCAAAGAGGACTACAGCAAGACACATCATAATTAAAATACCAGGATCAAAAGACAAAGAGAGAATATTAAAAGCAGCAAGAGAAAAACAGTTCATTACCTACAAGGGAGCACCCATACGACTGTCAGCTGATTTCTCAACAGAAACGATGCAGGCCAGATGGGAGTGACAGGAAATATTCAACGTGATGAATAGCAAGAACCCACAACCAAGAATAATCTATCCAGCAAAGCTATCATTCAGAATTTAAGGGCAGATAAAGAGCTTCACATAGAAGAAAAAGCTAAAGGAGTTCATCAACTCCAAACCAGTATTATATGAAATGCTGAAAGGTACTCTTTTGGAAGAGGAAGAAGAAAAAGGTAAAAGCCAAAAAATCATGAACAACAAATACATATCTATCAACAAGTGAATCTAAAAATTAAGTGAATTAAAAATTTGATCAACAGAATAAACTGGTGAATATAATAGAAGCAGGAGCACAGAAAGGGAGTAGACTGATAATTCTCAGGGGGACAAAAATCATAAAGCATCAAACAGACTGTGAAATTACAGCAGAAAGATTAAAGTTAGGTGAGGTGAATAAGTGATCAATCAAAGGACTTGTATGCATGCATATAAGCATAACCAAAGATCACAGACACTGGGGGGTTGGGGTATGCCTGGGAGGGAGGGGGGGCAATGGGGAGATATGTATAAAAAATTAATAAAAAGAAAATAAATAAATAAATAAAAAACACCCCCCCCCCAAAAAAAAAAAAAGAGATCACAAACGAAAGAAATGGAGGAAAGCAAATGACTGGATATAGAGCTCCAAACCATGGTTATAAGGTTTTTCAAGAATTTTCTAGAGGAGGCTGATAAATTTAGCAAGATCTTCGAGGATATTAAAAAAGACCAACTAGAAATTAAATATAGCCTAACTAGTATAAAAAAACATTATACTGAGAACAGACTAGTGGATCTCAAGAATCAAGTCAAAGATTTGAAATACAAAGAAGCAAAAAACACTCAACTGGAAAAGCAAAAAGCAAAAAGAATCCAAAAATTTGAAGATAGTGTAAGAAGCCTCTGAGACAACTTCAAGCATACCAACATCACAATTATGGTGGTGCCAGAAGAGAGAGAGCAAGATACTGAAAATCTATGTGAAGAAATAATGACTGAAAACTTCCCCCATCTGGTGAAAGAAATAGACTTACAAGTCCAGAAAGTGCACAGAACCCCAAACAAAGGAATCCAAAGAGGACCACACCAAGATAGATTATAATTAAAATGCCAAGAGCAAAAGATAAAAAGAGAATATTAAAAGCAGCAAAAGAAAAACAGTTAATTACCTACAAGGGAGCACCTATACGATTGTCAGCTGATTTCTCAACAGAAACTATGCAGGCCAGACGGGAGTGGCAAGAAATATTCAAAGTGATGAATAGCAAGAACATACAACCAAGATTACTCTACCCAGCAAAGCTATCATTCAGAATTGAAGGGCAGATAAAGAGCTTCACAGATAAGAAAAAGCTCAAGGAATTCATCACCATCAAACCAGTATTATATGAAATGCTGAAAGGTATTCTTTAAGAGAAAGAAGAAGAAAAAGGTAAAGATAAAAATTATGAACAATAAATACATATCTATCGACAAGTGAATCTAAAAATCAAGTGAATAAAAAATCTGATGAACAGAATAAACTGGTGAATATAATAGAATCAGGGGCATAGAAATGGAGTGGACTGACAACCATCAGGGGAAAGGGGTATTGGAGGTGAAGGAAGTGACTGAACCAAAATTGTACACCTATGGATGAGGACAGTGGAGGGAGAGGTAAGGGCAGAGGGTGGGGTGGGAACCGTGTGGAGGGGAGCTATAGGGGGAAAAAAGAGGAACAATTGCAATAATCTGAACAATAAAGATTTATTAAAGTAAATAAGTAAGTAAGTAAATAAATAAATAAATAAATAAAAAGAATAAGAGGACAGCTCAGCCGGTGTGGTTCAGTGGCTGAGTGTTGACCCATGACCCTGGTCAGGGTATAGGATTGATTCCCAGTAAATGCTGTGCAGGAGGCAGCCAATGAATGATGTTTCTCTCTCATTGATATTTCTATCTCTCTATCCCTCTCCCTTCCTCTCTTTTTCAAATCAATAAAAACATTAATTTTTTTAATTAAGGGGACAGATTGTCAAAACCAAAAAAAAAGAATAACCCATGATAGGTCCTATAGACAGAAATGTTACAAATGAACCCCTGCCTTCAAGGAATTCTGGGTCTGATGATGTACACACAGGTCCAGGAGAAGAAGAAAACCAAGGAATGTGTAAGTGGGAACAGAGATGCAACCTAGAATACTAAGCGAGGCTACAAATACCCTCACATAATCATAAAACACTTTGAGACCTAATGTTGTACAAAACACATGGTTTGCTAGATGTTTAGGGGGTGGGGTCATGTTTGCCTCACACACTAAGTGCAGCCAGGCTGGTCTGGGCTTCCTCCTGCCGTAACTGGGACCCACTGAGGTAGTCTGACTCCACTGGCACTATCGGTGCTGTGCACTAGGAATACAGCAGGGGTCGTCACGTGGAGGCCAGGCTAATGTATGGAAGTGTGTGTTGCATTGTTTTGTTTTGTCTTTCTTGGGAGACAGAGCAGCACTTGGGGCAGAGACAGAGCAGAGAACCCAACAGACGGTCCTGAGCTGAAGTAAAGAGGTACCGAAAGGGACCGAGGAATGACAGCTGTTCAGGACACTGCTACCTCCTAACTTGGGCTCCCTGGACCACTGGGATGTGATGCCATGATTCACAGGATGATCCTCACAAGGATCCACAGGCACAGCCACCCTGCCATCCATGACCTGGCTGCTAGAGAACCACCTGGCCTCACACTGCCCACAATCGTCAGCCTTAGTAAGCATAGTTCAAAGGACATTGTCCCAATTCAATCCGTAGGGGAAGACAAGGACAAGCTACCTTCACAGGCACAATGTACACACAGGTACCTCCCCTTCCCACATTACTCACCTTTGAAGGTAAGGAAGGGTTTTTCGTGAATGGGTCTGAGGTAAATGGGTCATTCTTTGTATGTTTCTTAAAGAAGTCATCGGAGGCAGAGCCACGGAATGGGTCACTTTCTTTGAAAGGATCTCCTCCAAAAGGATCTGTTTTGGAAAGGAGGAAAAGAATGCATCATGAATAAATATTACGTTTAGTGAAATATTATGTTTAGTGAAAGAAGCTAAATATGAAAGGACACATAATTGATTGATGCCATTTAGATGAAATTCTAGAAAAGGTAAAAACCATAGTGAGAAAGAGCCGGTCAGTGGTTGCCAAAGACCTAAGGGTTTGAGAGTGAGTAGCACAAGGGAACCTTTCAGAATGATGGAAATGTTCATTATCCCACACTACTGTACTCATTTGTCAAAACTCATCTCACCCTGGCCGGTGTGGCTCAGTTGGTTGGAGCATTGTCCTAAACACCAAAAGGTGGCAGCTCGATTTCCAATAAGTGCACATACCCAGGGTGCAGGAAGCAACTGACCAATGTTTCTCTCTCACATCAATGTTCCTCCCCTTCTCTCCCTTCCTCTTTCTAAATACCAATTTAAAAGAAAAAAAAAAAAACTCATCTTATTACATACTTAAAATTAATGAATTCTGTTGTGTGTAAATTATACCTCTCAATAAAGCCGATTTTAAAAATAATAAACAATGTGGGCAAATTAGTGGTTGCCAAAGCCTTGGGGAGATGACTACTAATGGGAATGGGGTCTCCTTTTGGGGTAATGGGAATATTCTGAAACTAAATAGAGATAATAGTGGCAGAACATTGGAAATGTAATAAATGCCATGACTTGTTCACTTTAAAATTATTAATTGTTATGTGAATTTTATCTCAGTAAAAAAAGAAAAGAAAAAATATAGACAAAATGATCCCAATACAACAATCACAGTGAGGTGCGGCATGGTAACTAGAGAAGGGGGAAAGCCACCATCACCAGGAAAGAACATGACACTAGGCTTTCGTATAATGCAAATGGTTGTCCTTCCCAATGTACACTGCCGCCACTCTTGGAATGGATGAACAGAAGTTCTGCCATGAAGGTGTACTGCACAGGACCCCCTGAAGCTGCCACAGGTGACATAAGCAGGCACAAGTGACTGAGTTGCTGTGGGCAACAATCACCGGGCTACTGGGAGCTCCTTTTCTAATTCAAATGGGAGACTGGCAATAAGGGCACCAGACTATGAAAGGGAGGGACAATGTTACTGCCAATTTCCTTCAGAAATGAACTTTTCTGCTGTCCTGTGGTGGGGGGCCTGATGGAAGAGACTGGAAGATGTTTTACATTGCACTAGGAACCAGACTATTCTGAGGACAAGTATATGAAATGTGTCCTTTAGCAAAGGCTTTTACCTGTGGAAGCTATCTGCTGTTCTGCAAAGGGATCACTCTGAAATGGGTCACCTAGATTAGAGGAGAGAGAAACGTTTAGCTTTACAGTAGAAATGACCCTAGCATTATCAAAGTGGGAAAGCAGGAAAGGCCACTGGCTGAGGCAGTTTTTGGTGGCTGTAAGATGAAGTGAAAGGTATTCTGGCTGCTCAACCCAGACCAGAGTAGAGAAAATGAACAAGCCACTCTTCTCCTTCAACGCCATGTGCCACTCCTGTATCTCATCTCCCCCTCACATTCCTTGGCTATAAGAACAGGGGACCTGGGGCTGACTCAGTCCTCAATCACGTGGCCCACCCTGGAGCCATGATAAGCTCGGTACATCTGAGCCTCAGGAGCTGCCTAAGATGCTTCACTACAAATCTGCAACTAGAAGAGTCCCACTGCCATTCCCTGCCTCAGTATCTTTCTCAGTACATATAGTCTTCCTGGAAATACTGTTTTGCTCTGGGAAGGGACGGGGGGAGGCCGCGAAATGGAGATATGTAGGAAATCTTGTTTCTAAAAATTCTTAGTTATTTTTGACTCACGTGCAGCTCTGGGTAAACCCACCAGTTGAGTCCTTAGATTTATGTGGGGATTTGTCATTTACTAGGTAGTTTCAGTAATAGGTAATTTCATAATCATTGCTATATCTGATTATCTTACCAATCCTTCCAGTGCAGTGAGGAAGTATGTGCCACCACTGGTGGATGGAAACTGAAGTGCAAAGTGTCTAGGGGCCGAGGAAACCATGAGCTCTTCCCACCACACCCCAAGGCCTCAGCTCCTCAGTTAATTGGGTAGGCACTCGAGGCTCAGAGGATTCCTTTCCTCCTCCATTCCAGAGATGACATCCCCACCTATTCTGGTCACTGAACAACCCTCAATGGCACAAACTAAGCAGCCTTACAGTGAGAGAGTGGGAGGCAAATGAAATACCTTTGAAGGGATCAGCTCCTTTAAAAGGGTCAGATTTGAAGGGGTCTTCTGCCTGGAAAGGATCCGGATGCAATTCTTGGGCATTGTTGCTAAATAACAAGGCTTTATTTTTGAAAGGATCATCCTAAAATTTTGTGAAGAGACAGGACAGAGACTTTATTATTTCAGAGTTAAAGCAAAATACAGAATTCCATAACTAACTCATAATTTTTCCTTTAACTCTAAAGAGAATAACTTTAAAAAAAATCACTGAAGATGGACTTTAGTTAATAATACTGTGTCAACAGTGACTCATTAGCTTTGACAAATGTGTCATATAAAGATTTTATCAGGGTAACATGGTGTGGGGTGTATGGGAACACTCTGTACCACCTTGACAAGTTTCTGTAAGCCTAACACTCTTCTAAAATAAGTTTATTTAAAAATCACTGGGTGGAAACCACCCAAGCATCTACTAGTAGATGAATGAATAAACAAAATGTGGTATATATACACGCAATAGAATATTATTCAACTTTAAAAAGGAAAGAAATTTTGACACATGCCAAAATTTGAACCTTGAGCATATTATGTTGAGTGAAATAAGCCAGTCACAAAAGGAATCATATATATGATTCCACTTATAGGCAGTCCTTATAGTAGTCAGATTCATGGAGACAGAAAGTAGAATGGTGGGTGCCAGGGGAGTGGGGGAATGGGAAGTTAGTGTTTAATGGGAAAGAGATTCAGTTTTGGAAAATAAAAAAGTTCTGGAGATGGACAGCAGTGATGGCTACACAACAATGTGAATGTACCTAATGGCACTGAACTGCCCACTTGAAAATGGTTAAGATGGTAAATTTTGTTATGTGTATATTATCACAATAGAATTTTTAAAAACATCATTGAGACAGAAAAAAGTCACATTTTTGAAATTTCAGAGCTACCAACTGCAGCACATGACTCTTCAAGGGTGTGATCTCCCTCAGTTATCTTTATTTCAGAGAATGTGGGCATTTTAAAACATGCTGTTTCCACACCAAGAAACATACATGCTGGCTATTTGCATCCTTGGAGGAAGTGAGTGCTTATGCAGTTAGAACTACTAGAGCATATACGCTACTTTGCATTTTTTAAGAGCTTATTTCTAGAAACAAACAAGCATATTTAAATAAGAAGGAAAAAAAGATTTGCTTTTGAAGAGTACATTTTTATAGTGGAAACGGTCTATAAAGGGGGGTGGTGGAGTTTGCAGTATACAAGGGAACAATGCATTTGGCTTAAAAATACTGAGTGTTTTGGTTAATAAAGACACATCCTCAGTGAAAACATGTAAGTTTCACTGTGATATTTAAAAGCACAACGTCCTCCCTGACTCTGGTGAATGTGCCAGCATCTACTGGGCTGGCACATGAACCTCTTCTTCCAACTGACCAAAACCAAATGAAAGAGCTGGAGCTTTGGTCAAAATACAACAGTGATTACTGGGAAATGACATCAAAGGAAGATTCCTGACAAGCTTCTACCACATAAGCCAGGGGAGATGGGGGAGCAGGACAGGTCTCAGAGGCACCGGGCTAACAGGAAGCCATGGGCTTTGGAAAAAAACGAACCAACATCCCTGGCCTCTGATGAATATGAAGCAATTGTTCTTACCTGGGAGAGATTATCTGGAGCCTCCAGCCAGGGTGGAGAACCTTCCCAAGGTGGGGAAACCACAACAGATTCTTAGGCAAGTAAATACAGAGGTCTGCAAGCACCACGAGTGGTGGCAGAGCACGGTTCTGTAGGGACATTGTGGTGCTAATGACCACAAGATGGGTAATCAAGGAGCACCTAATGGGGCTCTGAGACACAGAAAGTAGTAGGATGGAGTCCTAACCTAAGGAAGCCAGGAGGCCAGGGAAAATAACCCTCTCAAACTGTACCATGGGGCAAGGTACCTACCTCAGAAGGATCAAAGAGGGATCACAGCACAGATGAAGCCTGCAGTTAAGAATAACAACTTGGCCTCGTTTAATTGGCACCAATTTATAAGTTGATTGGATTTGTTTTGATTTGCTTTTTAAAAATGTTTTTCATCATTTGGAAGACAGTGGACAATGTCAGAGAAAACACTAATTCTGGGAGTTCCAACCATGAGCACCCTAAACTGAAAGTTTGATCCCCACTCTCTCTCTCTCTCAGGGGCAATTATCTCCCTGAGACAGCCATTGCTCCCTCCCCTTAAAAGGAAAAGCCTCCGAAGACCCTAGCAAAACTCATGTGGTTAGGGCAGTGGTCGGCAAACTGAGGCTCACGAGCCCCTTGAGTGTGGCTCTTCCACAAAATACCACGGCCTGGGCAAGTCTATTTTGAAGAAGTGGCATTAGAAGAAATTTTAAAAATTTGGCTCTCAAAAGAAATTTCAATCATTGAATTGTTAATGTTTGGCTTTGTTGGCTAATGAGTTTGACGACCACTGGGTTAGGGTAACTACTGGGGGTTTGGGTTCCATTTCACAGATTCAGAGCAGAAAACTAGATTTTCCCTGGTACAGAGATACCATAATCTTTCCCATTCATGAGAAATGAGCCATCTGCCAACTTGGGAAATGTAAGTGCAGTAAACCAGCATGGTGTTAATAATACGTCCCTTGCCAAAGGTTAAAATACCTTCAAACAATAAGTTCAGTGACCAGTCTCAGGTTTTGTACTTCACAGGAAACAGAAACGACACATGTGAAAGGGAATCAAAGGGGTTTCTGTGACATTCCTTTCCTTTAAATCGGACTGGGCAGTGGTGTACTGGTGCACCAGCTTTCTGGAAAAAAGTCCTGATGGGCAGCTTCTGCCAATTCTGTGGTGTAAATACATTGTGGCCGATTTTCAAGTTATCAAAAGATGAACAACCAGCTTACAAAATTCCTATTTAATAATCAGCTGTGGGGTGTCAACAACAATGGCTCCTGTGTGTCACTGGGGCTGGATGTGACAGACAACCGAATCTTTCAGGATGAGTTCTCAGCAAGGCTTACAACTTACTCTTTAATAGACAGATTGGTTGGATATTGACATCAAGGGCAAGAGGTCAATATACTCATCATCCAATGAGAGAAAAGACATAACCATGACTTTAAGAATCCTATGTCTCTTGGACAAAGTGAGCTTAACACTAAACTTGGTAATTTTAGTAGAAATGCCTAAGCTTAGAAAGTTCTAGATGTAGCTCTGTGGTTATACTAATCTTGGGACTAAAATTCTCACTTTCATCCCTCTCAAAGAGAACTAAGAGCTCCCTCTCCTTTGGAGCAGTCTTGAAATGTTTGGGAGTAAACAAAAAGCCCTCTTCAAAGTGTTTATTAAGAAACGGAAACAAACCAAAAAAAATGCTTTAAAAACTGTATTTGTACAAGTTAAATAGTTTTTCTTTCAGGTAGCAGTTGCAAGTTTCTATGTAACATAACTGACATCAACATTCCAAGATGAATTGATTGACTCATGTAAACGCTGCTCCACTTAAAAGAACAAAAATAAAGAAAGGTTAAAAAAAAAAATCTGTGGGGAATGGAGAAGGAGGAATCACTGGCCACTTGCAAATTGCCACTTCACTGCCAACTTTTATCCAAGGAAACCAGTTTTACCAAACCCTGCCGAACAGTTTAAAAGCAAGGTGTTCCTGAATTAGCACAGAATCAGACAAGCCGAAAGCCATGGAGGAGACTAGTGACAAAGGAGGGGGAAAGTAAGAGCAGGGCTGTGTAGCTGAAATGCACACCGAAGGAGCCACACACCAAGCAGGAAATTCTGCCTCACGCAGTTCATGAAGAATGAATGTTCATCGTCTACATTCAAGCTGACGATGGGCCCAAGAGTGGCTATGTCACCCATTTACAATTCCACACGAATGAGGAATCTGAATGGCTGAGGGAAGCAGTGATGGCCAGAGACAGGAGACGGATGAGAACACCCCCCGCATATTCTAAGCAATGTGGGGAAGGAAGCTCAGCTTCCTCATAAAGTCCTGGGCCTGAGAACTTGGCTACTGAGAAAAGAAACATGTCAAGGAATGAACATAAAGAACCAAGTCTTGAGAAAGAGAAAGGCTGCCCAATTACAAGGAGGAAAGAATCCAGGAAGCAAACAAAGCTGGGAGCAGAAGGAAGGCTTGAAAGGGGAGCCCTGAAAGAGAGAGATGAAGTGCAAGGTGAGCTGCTAAAGGCTTTGGGGAGCAAAGAACAACAAACCCATCAAGACCAACCACGTCCCTCTGGCACCCTCAAGAGCAGAGACACTCTCCTCAGCCAAACTAAATTGGAAACAACACATACCAGGGTTCAGGGCTACAAAGGCAGACTGGTGGGAATAGGGAGACGTGACAATCTATGGAAAAAGTAGCACCTGCTGGATGCCAGAAGCCTGAGAGACCACAGCAACCTAAGAGGTCAATGGCCCCTCGGGCCTTGATCAGGGCCCCCAGGTTCATGAGGTTTGGACTCATGTGCCAAAGTTTCAAATGTAACCAATATTTCAGAACAGAGGCCAATTCGTAGGGGAGACAGTAATGTCTCAAGAGGGCTATTTTCTTTATCTTTATCAATACATTTGATTTTCAAGGTACTCCTTGTGGAAACAGACACATTCCCTCAGTCCCTCCATTAGCAGGATGTGGATTTCACAATTTAGGAGGCTGATCCAAGTTTGGTTAAGTTTGGGAAGCCTTCCATATTTGAGTGATTGGCCCATGGAGATGGAAGTCTTTAAAAAAGTGGTTTTACAAAGGAGTCAGGCCTATCCCATTGCTTTGCCCTGGGTGGAGCACAGCCTCATACACTGGGCTGCGGGGCTGGTGGGGACTCTCAAAGCAGCAGTGAAAATGAGAAACACCCTGCACTTGGATAGAACAAAGCTGGCATGTGCTGGACCGAATGGGAGAAGCATTCTCGGATCCCAGTGTGGGACCTGATCCCAGGACCAGAATATATTTATTCCACCTTTACCATCGTTCCAAAACCGCCCCTCTCTGTCAGGGAAACACCCTCGCTCAGGTCAGCTAAGTTGGTCAGGTTGGCACCATGGGCCCCATCGAGTGCCTCGTCGTATTGCTCCAGACTCCTGTGGGCTTCCTGCTGGCTTTCATGCAGCTGGGCAAGTTTGCTTCTTGCCTGCACAACAAAGACATCACTTACATCAAGTGGCGTTTAGGGGAAAATTCTGAAGCAAGACATGTTTTTCATACAACCCTGAGCAATTTGTGTGGGTAACTAAATTGCCCATCTAAGGAGAAGGTGACCCTTGTCACCATTATTTACAAAAAGTGAGACCCCCTCATAAACCAAGACAAGGTCCTTCTCATAGCCCCAGAAGACATCTCTGTATCCCCAGCCGCTGATAGAGGCATGAGTTCAAAGAAACATTTGTCAATTCTAAACAAACTGAAATGAGACAAAACCCAGATTCACAATCTGTTCAAAGTAATACTCTCTTTTATAAGGTTTTTACTACCCACTTGTTCCTCTTTATCCTGGAGAAGACATGTGAGGCCCAGGAAAGGAAGACAATCTAAGAGGTCAGACAGACCCAGGCATGAGCTCAAGCTGGTGACCTAACCTCTCTGTTTCCATTAGAAATCATAAGTAAGACAGAGTCTGGCAGGGTGAGCATTAATAAACAGCAGTTACTGTTATCATTATCATTATTATTAATAACATACTCTTATATCCTGGCTCCTATGAAGATTTTACAAATTCTAAAAATATTTAATATAATCCTACAGAAGTTAACAAAACACAATTTAAGTATTAAATCCGCCTAGTACATGTTTGTAATCAATTTTGGTCTGTAAACTGTAAGAGAGAACAAAAGCTCTATTTAGTTAAGAGTTGGTGTTGCTCAGTGATTAGAGTGTCAGCCTGCACACCAAAGGGTTTTGTGTTTAATTCCCGATCAAGGGCATGTACCTGGGTTTTGGGTTCACTCCCCAATCCTGGTCAGGGCACATGCAGGAGGCAACCAATCCATGTATCTTTCACATCGATGTTTCTCTCTTTCCTTCTCTTTCTCTCTCTCTCTCTCTCTCTCCCTCCCTCCCTCCCTCCCTCCCTCCCTCCCTCCCTCCCTTCCTCTTTTCCTCCTTCCCTACCTTTCTCTTTGAAGAAGCAATGGAAAAAAATGTCCTCAGGTGAGAATTAACAAAAGAAAGGAAGGAAGGAAGCACAATAGCCATTTCAATACTGCCAAGGCACACATAACCCCCATTTTGCAAGAGGGAGACCCAAAGGCCAGCAGGGAGTCCTAGGGCTATCACATTAGTGGGCAGCAAAAGAGCTCTCCCTCTGCTGGTAAGCAGCGCTGTAGGTCACATGGTCTTCACACCAGAGCAGGACAGGGAGGGGCTGCCCAGCAAGCTTGAAGAACCAAAGAGGGCCCTTCATTCAAAAATGCTCATTATAGGTTGGGGCCTCCTCAATGTAACAGTCTTCAAATCACATGGGGACAGAGAGGCACTGGGACATATCTCCCACACATGCTTATGGGAGAACCAGGCTGATGAGATCATTTCCTGAACCCAAGGCTCTCTCCCAGTGAGCCATCAATTTAATGCCCTTCATTCTGCCCCTGCACACTCCCTGAAAATGAGATGCATTCAGGCAGGGAAGGGAAAAAGAGTGAGACCAAAGTCAACATGATGCTAGCACACACACCAGGGGTTCTCAGCAATTAACCTCCAAGCAGCAGGACCCAAGTGAAGTGAGTGAGAGCAAAGGGAACAAGAGGCCTCAGGGCAGGCTCTTGGTCTTGCCAGTCAAACAGCTCATGACAGCTGCTCTGCTTGGCAGAAAACCCTAGGCCTTAGTAGGGCCTGCTCCCAGGGAGATACCTGGTTGATTTCATCTTGTGTGGACTTCAGAGACTTGATAATGGTTTCCAGTTGAACCTTTCCAGCCTGAATGCTCTGCTCCAGCTGGGTTTCTTCCTGCTGCAGCCGATTCAGTTCTGATTTGGCCCGGTTCAGGTCATCCTCCTGGGACTTCAGGTCAGATTCCTGCGACTGAATCTGGGTCTTCAATGAGGAAATCTGAAACAAAATGAAATATGGCTCCAAGGGAGAATTCTTAGTTCACGGTTCTTGAACAAGCTAAGCCAGGGAGGCCAGACGCCTGACTTCCTCACAGGCCCTCTCTCTACACCCAAAACAAAGACAGAAACAACTAGGCAGACATGCTCACCCATGTGACTAACAGAAAGTCATGTTGGGATAAAGAGGAACTCAAGCTCAAGCTCGAATAAACACAGGCAATCTGTGCTAGTGGTTGCCATACGAGGCCTACGAGGGTTTTATAATCTGCTGAGGCTAGGGCCTCCCTGGTTTCTGACAAGAGGAAGGAGAGAGGTTGTGCTGAACTCCTATGCTGTCAGGGATGGGCCAGAGTAGGTTGTCTACACACATGGGTTCTTGAGGATCAAGGCTGATCACTCCTACAACTTGGCAGGTGAGACTGAGGTCAGGTCCCAGATGTGTGAACATTTCTCCAAATGATCTGTCCAACTACCCTATCAAACCAGCAGGATGCTCCACATTGTGTTTTAAGGTTGGAGAAGCTCTTGGAAAGCTCTCTCCCCATCTGGACTCGAGCGGAACTCACCATCTGAGTCTCATCCTGGCACTTCTGCCTGACGTCACTCAGCATGTCTCGGAGTTTGGCCTTCTGCTGGTCCATTTCATCCAGGCGGTCCTGGGCATCCTGTTTCTGAGCTTCCAGCTCTTGTAAACTGCTTGTTTCCCGGTCTAAGTCATTTTGTAATTCCTAGGGAAGGATTGTGTGAATTTACTTGAGATTGGTAAAAATGAGCCATTCTGATATGAGGTTACAGCCTGTGCTAGAGCCCCTGGACATCTGTGCTCAGGGTGGCAACCTGCACACACCCACTGTGAATATGTGCATCTCAGCTGGGTGATTTGGCTCAATCTCTCATTAAGTCCCTGTAGCAAATATTTAACGATGGCCTAAGAGAGGTCAGGTACTGGGAGAGGGGCTGGGTCCCTGACAAAAAGAGCTCTCCAGTGACCTATGGCTGGGGGTGTGCAGGAGAGAGGAAACATCTAAATACAAATGAACTGAGACGAAGGCATGAAGAGACAGCATTGGTGCTAATAGAGTCATGAGGGGTTATGGGAAGACCAGACTAATGCTACATGGGTGGAGAAGAACCCAGTGGAACTCCCACTTAGGATGGACCTGAAGAACAAGCAGGTGGCAGCCAGAAAGAGAGGCAGGAATGTGATCATATTATCTCAGACATGGCCCGTGTCCACCAGTCTCAAGTAAATTCAAAGATCCAGCACAGAGACCTGGTGGACAGGGAGCTCCAAGGAGTGTGGGGATGTCTATTCCAGCTGGAGCAAAGGGAAGTAGGATGAGGATGGCAGAGGCCTCCTTGCTTCCGCAGGGGGAAGCCCCTGCAGACTGTTCAAATATGGGATTGGGAACGGTTGATTCTCCATTGCTAAAGCCCTTCAAAGTCAGCCATATCTACAGTGCAGGAATCCTTGGCTCTGACAACTGCACATCCTATAAGTATATGGAACATGTGAAAACATAAACATCTGTTAACAGCAAAATCATCAATAAAGCAAATTCAACCAGTACAGCCCACTCAAAGGATCTCAAGTTCCCAGTTACAATGTGAAATGAACAAGATGTACAACAGAGCACATGTGTTTTGCACCCTAGCATTCGTGCAAACAGGAAGGGGAGAATATGCATAGATGTCGCTCTTAAACACGCACAAGGGAAGGCCTCCTGGGAGCAAATCCACTGCATCCCTGGAGACCAAAGGGAGAATAGGAGGCTTCTCATCTTTGATTGTCAATCAGACAAAAGTGTTATGGAATATCTTATCTATCTGAATAAGATAGCAGAAGAGAATGTTGCCCGTGGAGCCAACAGAGGGAGCCAGGAAGCTGGGCAGAAGATTCATGCTGGGTCCAGGGAGAGGTGACAATGGCCAAGGCAAGGAAGTAGCTGTGGACTCAAAGAAAGGGGTGAATTTGAGGATCTCTAGTGGAAGTGAGGAAAGACAACTGATAAGGCTGACCCCCAGAGCTGCAAGTGGCTGCTGCTTTTTCAGGACAAAACCTGAAGACTGTGCATGGTCTCCCTCTCCCTGCTTTGAGGACAGGAACATCTCGATTCTCTCTTCTTTCAACAGGCAAAATGCATCTCTGAGTTATTTTGGAGAGCTGCGTTCTCTATTCCACAATCTCCCTGCCCCTGACCTTTAATTCAAAGAGCACATCTCAAGTCTGACAAGTGTGGGAAATAACACAGAATGTCTGAAAGGGAATTGGTGGTGAAGAATCAGGGTGTAGGTTTAGCACATCTGAGGGAAGGACAGGTGATGGGGGAGGGGAAGACAAAGTGTGGCAGCCTGGGACAGCAGATGGCCAACAGCCTAGGCATATCAAAGAATCTGGGCCTTGTTCCGAAATGGATAAGTAACTATTAAAGAGCATTGCAGAGACAAAGATCCATTAGCTTGGGTTTAGAAAGGGCAATGCGTGGGGGAGGTGTCTGAGCAGAGAGAGAACAGAAATAATGCAGACAACCCACAGACTCAATGAAATCCCCACCAGAACCCCAACTGGCTTCTGTGTAGAAAGGGTAAACAGATTCCAAAATTCATAAGGAAATTCAAGGGATCCAGACTAACCAAATGATCTTTTTTTTTTACATATATATTTCTATTGATTTCAGAGAGGAAGAGAGAGGGAAAGATAGAAACATCAATGATGAGAGAGAATCAGATTTAGCTGCCAGGGAGCCCCATCCTGGGGATTGAGCCCATACCCTGAGCATATTCCCTGAAAGGAATTAACCATGACCTTCTGGTTCATAGATCGACATTCAACCACAAGCCACGAAGGCCGATCTAACCAACAAAATCTGGAAAAAGAAAAACAAAGTTGATAGACTCATACTTTTCTACTTCAAAACTTACCACAAAATTTCAGTCATCAAGACAGTGTGGTACTGGCATAAAGAGAGAGATATATAGAGATCAATGGGATAGAACTGACAGTCCAGAAATAAACGCACACGTCTATGGCTAATTGATTTTCTGATGAATGCCAAGACCATTCAGTGGGGGAAAGAATAGGTTCTTCAACTAAGAGCACTGGGACAACTGAATCTCTACATACAAAAGAATGAAGCTGGACTCTTACCTCACACAATATATAAAAATTAACTCCAAATAAGTCAAAGACCTATATCTAAGAGCCAAAACTATAAAATTCTTAGAAGAAAACATGGGACAAATCTTAATGACTTTGGGGTTGGCAGTGGTTCTTAGATGTAACACCAAAAGCAAAGGAAAAAAAAAAGGAATAAAACAACTGGGTTTCACCAAAATTTAAAACTTTTGTGCTTCAAATGACACCATAATGAAAATGAAAAGACGTTGACCTACGTACTGAAGGGTCCCAGGTTCGATTCCGGTCAAGAGCACAAGACTGGGTTACCAGCTCGGTCCCTAGTAGGGGGCGTATGGGAGGCAGCCCATCAATGATTCTCTCTCATCATTGATGTTTCTATCTCTATCTCCCTCTCCCTTCCTCTCTGAAATCAATAAAAATATATTTTTAAAAAATGAAAAGACAACCCACAGTTAGAAACAATAGCTTCAAATGATATGCATATATATATGTGATAGAGGATTTATATCTAAAAAACATAAAGAACTCTTAGAGCTTAGTAATAAAAAAACAAATACCCATTTAAAAAATGAGCAAAGGAGACCAAGATGGTAGCATAGGGAAACACTTAAACTGCTGCCTTGCACAACAATTTCAAAACTACAACAAAAAGACAAAATGGACACCATCCAGAACCACAGGAAGGCTGGCTGAGTGGAAATTCTACAACTAGAAGGAAAGAGAAAACCACACTGAGGCTCAAAGGAGTTGCAGGAGGCAGAAGTACTGAGTCGCACATGGAGAGGACTGGCAACTGAGCGCACGGCTGGCTTTCTCAAGTGGAAGGGAGACAAAAGCTCCCAAATGTGCTGAACACCAGTTCCGGGCGAGACTCTGGAGACTCAGACTCATACGAGGTGAAATTGGACTGTCAGGAAAGAGAAAAGCACACTGAGATTCAGAGAACTGCAGAAGGCAGAGGTACCGAGGCGCACGCACCCAGAGAGGGTGGGCAACTGAGTACAAGGCTGCCTTTCTCAAGTGGGAGGGAGCCAGTTCCGGGCAAGACTCTGGGGACCCAGATTCATTCGGGGAGAAAGTGGACTGTCTGGCAGTAGGTGGAATTTGAGGGCGGCTTTCTCTCAGAGGTGCTTGCAGCAATTACCATGGGACACTGAGACACAGGAGCCTATTAGAACAGGGCTGACCGGAAACCAATGCTATCTGCTCCGTCCTGAGACTCCACCCCATCCAAACTGAGCATAGAGGCTTTTGCAAGCCTTCTCTCATAAGGGTATCTCCAGCACAGAAGTTCTCCCAGCATAGACACAGCTGATCCTCACAGCCAATTGGCCTGGAGGTAAGTTCCTCCCAGTAATACCAACAACAATCAAGCCTTAACTACAAGACTGTGCATAAAGCCCACAAAGGGGTGCACCAAGAGTATCCACCTCAGGTAACTGGGGAGGCTGAGCCACTGGATCCTATAGGACACCTAGCACACAAAACCACTCTATCAACTCAGGGAAGCAGCCAAGATGCAGAGACAAAGAAATTGATCAGAAATTAAAGAAATGGAGCTCAAAACTATGGTTATAAGGTTTTAAAGGATTTTCTAGAAAAGGCCGATAAATTTAGTGAGATCCTCGAGGATATGAAAAAGAACCAACTAGAAATTAAATATAACTGACTGAAATAAAAAATATTATACAGAGAACTAACAGCAGACTAGCAGATCCCAAGAATCAAGTCAAAGATTTGAAATACAAAGAAGCAAAAAACACTCAACTGGAAAAGCAAAAAGAAAAAAGAACCCAAAAATTTGAAGATAGTGTAAGAAGCCTCTGAGACAACTTCAAGCATACCAACATCACAATTATGGTAGTGCCAGAAGAGAGAGAGCAAGATACTGAAAATCTATGTGAAGAAATAATGACTGAAAACTTCCCCCACCTGGTGAAAGAAATAGACTTATAAGTCCAGGAAACGCACAGAACCCCAAACAAAAGGAATCCAAAGAGGACCATACCAAGACACATCATAATTAAAATGCCAAGAGCAAAAGACAAAGAGAATATTAAAAGCAGCAAGAGAAAAACAGTTAATTACCTACAAGGGAGCACCCATACGACTGTCAGCTGATTTCTCAACAGAAACTATGCAGGCCAGATAGGAGTGGCAAGAAATATTCAAAGTGATGAATAGCAAGAACCTACAACCAAGAATATTCTATCCAGCAAAGCTATCATTCAGAATTGAAGGGCAGATAAAGAACTTCACAGATTAAAAAAAAAAAAAAAAAAAAGCTAAAGGAGTTCATCACCGCCAAACCAGTATTATATGAAATACTGAAAAGTATTCTTTAAGAGGAAGAAGAAAACAGTAAAGGCAAAAATTATGAACAACAAATACATATCTATCAACAAGTGAATCTAAAAATCAAGTGAATAAAAAAATCTGATGAACATAACAGAATCAGGGGCATAGAAAGGGAGTGGACTGACAATTCTCAGGGTAAAGGGGGTGAGGGGAGTGCAGGAAGAGACCAGACAAAAATCATACACCTATGGATGAGGACAGTGGGGGTGGGGGATAAGGGCAGAGGGTGGGGTGGGAACCAGGTGAAGGGGAGCTATGGGGAAAAAAGGATGCACAATAATAATAATCTAAACAATAGAGATTTACTATATATTTTAAAAAATGGACAAAGATTGGAACTAAATTTTTGCAAAAGAAAATATACAATGGCCAATAAGCACATGAAAAGATTCCATCATAATTAGGGAAAGTATTTGGGGCACACCCAACAGAAAAGCTATAATAAAAAATGGAAAATAACCAGTATTGGCAAGGATACAGAAAAACTGGAACCTTTTCACATTACTGATGAGAATGTAAAATGATGCAACCACTTTGGAAAACAATCTGAAGGTACTTCAAAAGGTTAAGCATATTGTTATCATATGGCTTAGTAATTTCACTCTTGGGTATACACTCAAAAGAAGTGAAATCATATGTTCACATAAAAACTTGCACATCAATGCTCATAGAAGCACTACTCACAATAGCTGAAAAGTAGAAAAGCCCACCAAATATCCAACAACTGATGAATTAATGAATGAAAGAAATGTGGTCCAGCCACACAACAGAACATTACTCAACCATAAACATAAACGAAGCACTAACACACAATACAACATGAATGAACCTTGAAAACATCATACTCAGCAAAAGAGCTGTCCAGGCCCTGGCCAGTGTTGCCCATTGGTTAGAGTGTTGACCCACATACCAAAGGGTCTCGAGTTCGATTCCTGTTCAAAGGCACATACCTGGGTTGCAGGTTCAATCCTAGCCCCAGTAGGGTTGTGGTGCATGTGAGAGGCAACCAATCAATGTGTCTCTCTCACATTGATGTCTCTCCCTCTCTCTCGGTCTCCCCTTTCCTTCCTCTATTCCATTCTCTCTAAAATCAATGGAAAAAATATCTTCGGGTAAGGATTAACAACAACAACAAAAAACACAGAAAAAGGCCAGACACAAAAGACCACCTGATATATAATCGCATTTATATAAAATATCTAGAACAAGCAAATCCATAGAGACAGAAAGCAGATTAGTATTGCTCATGGGCTGAGGGAGGGATAATAGAAAGTGATGGCTAATAGAATAAAGTTTCTGTTTAGAAGTATGAAAATCCTATCTAATGAAAGAGTAATATGCAAATTGACCATCATTCCAGCACACAAGATAGTCACCCCCATGTGGTCAAGATAGCCACCCCCATATGGACACAAGATGGCTGGCAGGGGAAGGCAGTTGGGAGGGACCAGGCCTGCAAGAGAGGGCAGTTGAGGGAAACCAGGCCTACAGGGGAGGGCAGTTTGGGGGAACCAGGCTGGCAAGGGAGGGAAGTTAGGGGTGATAGGGCTAGCAGGGGAGGGCAGTTGGGGATGACCAGGCCAGCAGGGGAGGGCACTTAGAGGTGACCAGGCTGGCAAGGGATGGCAGTTAGAAGTGACCAGGCCTGCAGGGGAGGGCAGTTATAGGCAATTAGGCTGTCAAGGGAGTGGTTAGGGGGTGATTAGGCTGGCAGGCAGGAGCGGTTAGGGGCAATGAGGCAAGCAGGCGAGCAGTTGTGAGCCAGCAGTCCTGGTTTGTGAGAGGAATTCCAGACTGGAGAGTGTGCAGGCTGGGCTGAGGGACACTCCTCCTCCATGCATGAATTTCATGCACTGGGCCTCTAGTATTCTATAATTGATTGTGGTGGTGGTTGTAGAAGTATGTGCATATACTAAAAATTATTGAATTATACAATTTAAATGGGTGAATTATATCTCAGTAAAACTGTTGATACAAAAACAAAACAAAAAGATGCTGCAGGCCCTCACCAGTACAGTGGTGGGTAGCAAAGGAGATGGAGCTGAGAGATGCCCAGGGCAGGATGGCGGAAAGGGGTGATACGAACAGGTCTATGGGGGCTGAGCTGAACTTTTGCTGCTTAAAACCAAACATAAACTGACTTGAGTGGAACAAAGGGCTCACACTCCACCCTGGGCCCTGATCCATAGCTGTGCCAGCAGGTGTGGTGCATGATCTCCTGGCCTGACCCATCTGGGAAAAGGCAAAAGGAATTAAATAAACCTGTTTTCATAGTACTTTTAAGAAAAATATACTGTTCTGTCCCTGACCAAGGAGCTGCCATCATTCTCGCCAACTTACAAATGAGGCCGCCAAAGGACAGTTGGGGGTGACCAGGCTAGAATTAGGCTTCCTCCCAGCTGTAGAGGGTCTATCAAGGTGCACATGTACCCAAGTGTCATAAAGCTGGCAAAGGTACACTGCTGGAGCTCACCATTAAGGGTTCGGGGGGTTGAGGGGAAGAGGGAGAGTGTCTCACCATGCCTGCCACAAAGGGGACAGTACCTCCAGACTTTAGATTCAATCTCTGAAAAGACACAATGACTTTCTCAGAATTGCTGAGAGCAGATGCCAGAGATCCGGTTTCCTTGGTAGTTAAATGACATTACAGCACCCAGATTCTCAGTGATCAGAATGTAAACCACAGCTGGATTAGGCAATACAGTGGGAAGGGAGAACCACTCAGACTGGGTTAAGACATGAGGGAGCCCTAGCTGGTTTGGCTCAATGAATAGATCGTTGGCCTGTGGACTGAAGGGTCCTGGGTTCAATTCCTGTCGAGGGCAGATTGCAGACTTGATCAATGATTCTCTCTCATCGTTGATGTTTCTTTCTCTCTCCCTCTTCCTTCCTCTCTGAAATCAACAAAAATATATATATAAAAAAAAAAAAAAAGACATGAGGAAAAGGGAGGCTAGCTCCATCACACCACACCAAAAAATTAAAGCAATGTGGGTACCTGGAGGGAGGGAGGGCAGACGGTGAGGGTAGAATGCTTTGTATCTAAGATGAAAATCAGAGGGCATGGTGAGAATAAAATGACTGGATGAAGGTACAAACATGTAAAACAAGTCACTTCACCTGTGAGGTGCTCTTATAAAAGCACTGAATACCAACCCTGGCCGGTTTGGCTCAGAGCAGTGGTCGGCAAACTCATTAGTCAACAGAGCCAAATATCAACAGTACAAGGATTGAAATTTCTTTTGAGAGCCAAATTTTTTAAACTTCAACTTCTTCTAACGCCACTTCTTCAAAATAGACTTGCCCAGGCTATGGTATTTTGTGGAAGAGCCACACTCAAGGGGCCAAAGAGCCGTATGTGGCTCTCAAACCATGCAGTTTGCTGACCACTGGCTCAGAGGAGTGAAGGGTTGCAGGCTCGATCCCCGTTCATGATCAGGGTGCATGTGGGAGACAACCAATCGATGTGTCTCTCACACATCGATGTTTCTCTCTGTCTCACCCTTCTCCCTTCCATCGCTCTAAAAATCAATGGGAAAAAAATATCCTCAGGTGAGGATTTAAAAAAAAAAAAAAAAGGCACTGAATATTGGAGGTAGGCCAGTCCCTGCCTTCTGACCCAGAACATTCCAGGAGACCATCTAAGGCTTAGTCCTCATTGCCAATTTGCAGAGAGACTGAGAAGCCAGTGAATAAAGGTCTGGACACAGTACAATGTGAACCAATAAAAGTCCTAAAGCTGAGTAGATACACCCACCCCACCCTGTCTGCAGACTGAAGCTAGACAGAGGACATTTCTCATAGGACCAGTGGACAGGCATCAAATGCCATCTACCCCACCCACACTAATAAAAGAGTAACATGCTAATTGACTGTACCTTTGCCAATGCCCACCAGCCAATCAGGAATGAGTATGCAAATTAACCCAACAAAGATTGCAAGTGTCCCCCCCATGTCCCTGGTGGTTCAGGGTTCCTTCCTTATCCAATCTCTCTGCTAGTGAAGACAATGGGTGGCTTCCAACAAAAGATAGCAGGTTAATTTGCATACGCAGACCCTAGTGGTCAGGGGCAGGGCAGGACGCTTGCATTGTTGACATGGCCATACCACAGGTATAGCTGCTCCTCTGGGTAGCGTGGGAAGGCGGAAAGGCAACTCCAGGCCGGAGCAAAAATATGGCTCCAGTCAGAGCAAAGGTTGGTGCCAGCAGCCAGGGGAAGGAAGACCCATTCTTACACAAATCTTCATGCACTGGGCCCTCTAGTGTCTCATCAAGCTCTCCAGCCCCTTGTGGGTAAATTCAGAGAATAGGTAGGAGGACTATGAGCCCGACTTGGCTTCCCCTAGCCCAGACACGGGTCCCCTCAAAAGGAGGTAGCCCAGAACAAACCAGCTATTCATGTAGCACACACTGGAACCAAATGCTATTCTCAGCTCTATGCAAAGCAGCCCATGCACTGATCCTCACTGTCAGTTAGAGATGAAGGCTGGGAAGCTAAGCCACCTATCCATGGTCACCAAGGTGGAACATGGTGAGCTGGCATCCTCACTGCTTCACTGTGCTCCTCCTTCCCCCAGCTCTGAGTTCAAAGCACTCAAGAGCCCAAGCAGAGCCAGTCCCAACTCAGGGATCCATGGCTAACTCAAGTCCTCTCCCAGTAGCAGTGTCTTCTCTATGCATTCACACTTAGGACGCTGCAGGAACTTATGGCTCTTCAAGGGTGTAGTTCCCAGGTGCCGACCATTTTGCTCCTGGTGCAACCTCCCCTCTGCTCATTAAATAGCTGAATTGGTCCCAAATGAGTACTGAGCATGTGCCAGACCCCATGCACCAGCCCCACAAATGCAGAAAAGCAGAACACTCATTACCAATGTCACACAAAGCTCAGAGACATTTCATTAAGTAGCTTGTCCAAAACCAAGCTACTAAGGAGCACCGAGTTTGAGTCCAGGTAATTAGACAACCCCAGTCTCTGCCATCACCACCACACAGTAGGAAACACTCTGAGCAAAAATTTTCTAAGACAGGTTAGAGGCCATTGTCTGAACCTCACAAATTCAGGCTGATTCAAAGAAGCCAGACACAAAAGGCCACATGTTGTACGATCCCATTTATAAAAAAATGTCAGGAACAAATTCATAGAGATAGCCCGGCCGGTGTGGCTCAGTGATTGAGTGTCAATCTATGAACCAGGAAGTCACGATTCGATTCACGGTTAGGATACATGCCCACATTTTGGGCTCGATCCCCAAGGGGGAGCATGAAGGAGGCAGCCAATCAATGATTCTCTCTCATCAATGATGTTTCTACCTCTCACTCCCTCTCCCTTCCTCTCTGAAATCAATAAAAATATACTTATAATAGTAAATAAAAATATATTTTAAAAATCCAGGGAGACAGAAAGCAGATTAGAACCTTCCAGGGAAGGAGAAATGGGGAGTGACTACTAATGGTTACGAGTTAACTTTTTGGGGTGATGAAAATATTCTAGGATTAGAGATGATGATTAAGCAACATAATATGCTAAGGACCACTGAATTGTACACTCCAAAATAGTGATTGTACATTACACAGATTATATATCTCAATAAGTTTTTAAAGCCCCTGTCTATGATTATAGGAAACTTAAGAAAATTCAGTTGGAAATGCCACAGAGCTCCAATTCCCAGTGAGTACAGGGCCACTTTCCCCTTGACCCCATCCTGCCATCACCGATGAAACTCGCTGCCCTGCATTTGACACAGGACAACCTGACCAGAAGGAGCACCATGCTTACCTGCACCTCATTTGTTTTCTGTCTGATGGCCTCTTCCTTTTCTCTAATGTCTTGTTCCAGTGAATATTTCTCCCTGAGTGTTTAAAGATATTTCATGAAAGCATACAGTGAGTAAGTTAACTGTTACCACAGTGCAGATTCCCCACCTGACTTCACAAGATCGAATTCCAGCCCTAGCTGGTTTGGCTCAGTAGATAAGAGCATTGGCCTGAGGACTGAAGGGTCCCGGGTTTGATTCCGACAAGGGCATATGCCCAGGTTGCAGACTCGATCCCCAGTGGGGGGCATGCAGGAGGCAGTCAATTGGTGATTCTCTCTCATCATTGATGTTTCTGTCTCTCTCATTTCTTCTCTCAAATCAATAAAAATATATTAAAAAAAAAAAATCCTGCCAAAACCGGTTTGGCTCAGTGGATAGAATGTCGGCCTGCGGATCGAAGGGTCCCAGGTTCTATTCAGGTTGGGGGCATGTACCTTGGTTGCAGGCACATCTCCAGTTGGGAGTGTGCAGGAGGCAGCTGATTGATGTCTCTCTCTCATCGATGTTTCTAACTCTCTATCCATCTTCCCTTCCTCTCTGTGAAAAATCAATAAAATATATATATTTTTAAAAATTCTATCCACCCCTATAAAAACTCACGGAAGTTTAGGAATGACCCCAGGGACCATTTACCCTACGTGATCCCTCCCCTAAAAGCATAGGGAAAACCTGTGGATGCGATGAGGCATCACTCCCACTGTGAACAAGAGAGTGCTTTAAAGCAAAGGATTTTTCAAAGAGGGAGTCAGAGTGATGCCCATGGTGAGGAGGACTTTTTTTTTTTTCTTTTTTTTTTTTTTATTATTAATTTTTTATACATGTTTCCCCATGCCCCCCCTCCCTCCCAGGCATACCCCAACCCCCCCAGTGTCTGTGTTCATTGGTTATGCTTATATGCATGCATACAAGTCCCTTGATTGATCTCCCATCTACCCCACCTAACTTTAATCTTCCTGCTATAATTTCAGTCTGTTTGAGGCTTTACTGC
>PVJN01004348.1:70224-91244 GCA_004026805.1 Lasiurus borealis | reverse complement strand
ATCTTGTGTCCACATGGGGGCAGTCATCTTGTGTGTTGGACTCTGGGCTCCAGCTCACCAGCAGAATGGGGGTCAACTGCTCAGTGGACAAGGGACAAAGACAGGATAGCAGAGACATTGTAATCTCTTGATTTATTCAGATTATTTAATATACAACATAACTGACGCAAAGTGTGCAAAGTTAAAGCCTTCAACTGCAGCTGAGAGGAGAGGGCAGGCTTGGTCCACCTGGGGATGGTGGTGAGTCAAAAACGATGGGCTGCCTCCTCCCCAGGGCAAGGGAAGAGAGTGGCCTGAGGAGCAGTGGCCTAGGGCCAAGGGAAGGGGGCAGAGACCTCCCTCTGGCCTAGGTTAGGTTAGGAGCCCAGAAGTACCCCATGGCTGAGAGGGCAGGAGCCCAGGAAGGAGCCAGAGGTAGGGCCAGGAGAGCACCATTTCTGGGGTGGGGCGGAAGGTATCCTATAGGAGAAGCCAGGAGGGGCCACCTGCCCCAGGGGAGGGGGCCAGGCTGGAGCAGACTGCAGTGAGAAAACCTGAGGCAGGCGCAAGGCCTGAGAGCCCAGGTTGGTGGGCTCGGGGGAAGGGGGCTGAAGAAGGGGGGACCCGGTGGGGTGGACTCCTAGGGCAGCCAGGACCCAGGAGCAGTCCTGACTCTGCAGGGGATGCCCAGTAAGGACCCGCAGACCCTCAGAGCCTCCCCTCCCCTCTCCCTTGAAAGGAGCTGGACCCCATAGTGCAAATCTGTGGACCACTCAGTTATGGAGGGAGGCTGTGCCTACAGGGGAACCCTGGGGCGTACCCTCTCTGCCACCTTGGCCTCCACCACTGCTTCCACCACCGTCCTCAGTACAGCCGCTTCTCGTAACTGTGGGGACAAAGCAAGGGGTGGGGACTGAAAGTGGGCATGTGGACCCTGCTCCCTTCCCAGATGCCCCTGCCTAGGCCCGGGGGTGCCAGGCAGCCCCCAGATGAAAGAGAGGCAGTGAACTGCACCAATATCCTGCCTCTCAGCGAGGGGGGCAGGGGGAGAGCAGGCCCAAAGACAGTCATGCTCCTTCAGGCCACAGTCAGAGCTGAGCAGACCGTCCTCAGTGCTGGCGTAGAGTCAAGAAGGCATGGCCCATCCCTACAGAGCAAGCTCTGACCAGGCTGAACCTCTGCTGCCCACGTCTCCATCCCACTCCTGCACATCAAGTGGCCCCTTGCAGTCACTGAGTCAGGCTGGTGGTCAGGGACATTGCACTGTACTAGATTCTGCTGGAGGGGCCCCTGCTGGCTGTCCCTGCCATGGTGTTAGTCCTGGGGTCCATGTCCCATGATTATATCCCAGTGCCACCCCCAATGCTGTGCCCCCCTCCCACGCAAGCCCAGGTCCCACCCAAAGTTCCCCTGCTCTACTCTACGCTTGCCCGGGCAGCGCAGTTACTTACACGGCAGAAAGGTATAGCTACGGGAGGATGGGGCAGAAAGAGACATAGGTTAGATGCCCGCCTAAGCCTGGGGGGACAGGCCCTCTCGACCAGGCGGGGCCACATGCCTGCTGCTACTGCTGCTGACTAGCACTGCCCCCACCCATGGTCGCCCCAGCACTGGCCCTGGCAGCTGTCTCTCTGCCCTTCTCTCACCAGAGGACTCTTGTCCCCAGCCTATACCTGCCGGCCTGGGGCTGCCACCAGCAAGAGCCCAACACTGCCAATGCCTGCCACAAGCCACCAGCCACCAAGCTTCTAAGGAAGCAATGGATGAGAATCTAGGAGGAGCTGCCCAAGGAGAGGGGAGGGGCCTGCCTGCCTAAGGGCTAAAGGACAGGGCTCAAGGGTGAATCGGGCACTGAAGGAGAGGGTGATGGAGACAACCTGCACAGTAACCATCCCTGGCAAAGATGGTCCATGGGGTCCCTGAAACCTCAGCTCAGCCTCTGAACCACGGTCCCACCTGCCCGACCCGGTGCCAGCCAGCTGGGGCAGAGAGGCCACTAGACTTACGAGTGCAGGCCGTGGACACCACCCTCGATCTGAGCTGACATGGTCCGCTTCTCAAACTTGAGCTCTCCTGAGTACATCATGGACCTGCAGGCAGGTTGTTGGAGCAGGTCAGGGCACCAAGGGAAGAGGGGGGACAGAGAGGGAGGCAGATAAAGGAGCAGGGGTGGGGGAGCCAAGAGCCTCTCAGGTGCCACCCACCTGCTACCCCCTTCCCGCAGTCACAACACTCACCTCAGGACAGAGAGGCTCCGGGCACCAATATCCTGGCAGCCATGCTGGATCCCTGCTATGAGGTAGGGCACGAACTTCTGAATGGAGCCTTTGTCCTGGATGGAACCTGATACGCCCTGTGGGATCTTCACCTTATCCCCCTCACTGTATGGAGGGCAGAGAGACTGAGCCAGACAGCCCATGGCTCAGGGGACCTCACCCCATCTCTCCAGGGCACCAACAGAAGAACCCCCAAAGCAGCCACACCCGGGGCTAAAACACACGAAAGCATGGATTCCGAGTCAGGAGGTCTGCTACTTGTGCCCTGTGACTCAGTTTCCAGAAATATAATATGGAGATTTGGTGCTATCTGGGAAGTCAAAGGCATGTGTGGACCCTTGATTAATAGTTGTAGGCTGATCTGCCTGGGACCAGTGCTTAAGGGCAGGGCACCTGAAGTATCGTTTCTGGCTGCTGCTACTCTTCTCCATGGCATCCAAGGAGCCCATGCCCCGGTACTTCTTGAGTCTCACCCCATCAGAGAAGAAGTACTCGCCAGGGGCCTCTGTGGTGGCGGCCAGCAGGGAGCCCATCATCACTGTGGTGGGGGGAGGGGCAGGGTCAGTGCCTCTAGTCCAGTGGTCAGCAAACTCATTAGTCAACAGAGCTGCAAACCGCGGCTCACCAGCCACATGTGGCTCGCCAGCTACGGTTTGCCGACCACTGCTCTAGCCCATAAACCTCCTATTGCCCCAGCCCAGCTCCCAGCCCCTCTCAGGCCTGCCCAATCCTCAGCAGACCCCCTTACCTGTGGATGCTCCCAGGGCCAGGGCCTTGACCACCTGCCCCACCGTCTGGATGCCACCATCAGCTATGACTGGCACCCCAAAGCGCCGGGCATACTCAGCCACCTTGTACACGGCAGTGCCCTGAGGCCGACCACAGGCCATCACTATGGGAGGGGACGCAAGACAGAGATGTCAACAGCAACAGAGGGGCCAGAGACCGGACCCTTTCTCTTTGTGCCTCACCTCCTCTCAGGAAAAGGGTCAGGCCTCAATGATGTTTCTGAGGGATAGATGGGCGGCAGCAAATAACACTAGGGTGATTGTCACTCCAAAGACCCAGACCACCCCATCCATGACAGCACTACGGGGCATTGTGATAAGAGAGGGGTCAGTACTGGCCCTCAGAGTATTGCACCCCCTACAGTGGCGCACTCAGGCCTGGTGGTCCCTAGCCTTACCCCTCTCCATATACAAGTTCCCCTTTGAGACTTCATTTGCAAAGCCTGTTGCTAGGTAATCATGACCTCCTTCGGGATATTGCCTTGCATTTGTTTAAGTTTAGTTGTCCAAGTCCTTAAGTGTGAGGTTCCAAATGGAAATAATAAGGAACCAGTACGTATGTAGGGATGGATGCAAGGCCTGATAAAGCAGGGGAGAGGCCTTCTCCAGGGGGTCTTTTGTTCTATCCCTATTGCATCCCAAGTTTTAGAACAATGCCTGACACATAGGTACTCAATCTTTGTTAAGTGGCTGAATGGAAGGCCCACATTTCACTGCAGTGGTCAGCTAAAGTGAAGGGTAGAAACTTAAAAGCAAAGGCTCTGAAGGCCAGAAAGGGAGATGTTTTGAGCAGAAAAGCCCAAACTGATCACTCAGTGTTCTGGAGAAATGACTCCCACTAGAGGGGCCAGTCCATCCCCTCAGGCCAAGCAAGGACCCACCAGTCAGACACCAGCCTCCAGGGAACACCCCTCAACCACATGGGGACACATGGTCAGGGTCCTGCTTTCCTCTTCATGATGGCTATCTACCCTGCAAAAGGGCTTTGAGGCTGAGTGGAACCCCGTTCCTCGCTAGCACCACACGGTGATCAACTATACATCCTTAGGCATGTAAGGACCTGCCATCTCTCTGTCTTAGGTATCCACCATCACGAAGCTAATCCAAACTGTGAGCCAGCTTCCCATAAGCACCAGCTAGAGAAGTAGTCAGACCAGCCTTGGGCCTCTAGCTTGGGTCTCCTTGACCAGAATCTGAGAAGCAGACTGGCATACACTTAAAACTCTCAGTAACCTCATCTTATACCTGCCTCCCCCCAAGTCATTGAGCCAGACAGGCAGAGTCTGAGCCTGGGTCACCCCTGAACCTACCATCCCAGGAAGGGGCCTGGCAGAGCCAGCACTCAGCATGTATCCATGGGACAAGAGTGAGGCCTCTGGGCCTACGGTGTTCTAAGTGGCAGTCACTCTTCTCCTCTTGATACCCACCTTCTTGGGTGATGCAGATGGAGCCACAGCCCATGCCCACACGTAACCCGTCCACACCAGCATCAATCAGATTCTTGGCCTGAGCTGCTGTCACCACTGGGGGAAGGTGGGGAATGGCAGGGAAAGAGGAATAGTAGTATGAGGATGGGATGCCCCGCCCTGCCCTGGAACCTCAGTCAACCTCACCCCCACCTATAGTGATCAAAGCCCGTTCATTCAGTCCCGAGGCTCCCATGTAGATACGCCATCACCTTGGGATGCCGAAGGACAGGAAGTTACAGGTGAGGGGGCAAGGGCCAGGAGTGATAGGCAGCTCTACACTCACCATTCCCCCCAATCAGCTGGAGGTGAGGGTACTTCTTCTTGATATAGTGCACCATGGCAATCTGATACTCAGAGTTCCCTTGGGATGAGTCCTGAGAGGAGGGGAAGAGGGCAGCTTAGGCTATGATGGCTGAGTGTCCTCCCTAGGAGAGGGCGCTCTTGAGTGGACAAACTCCTAAAATTGTACAAAAATGCTGTAAGAATGTTTTTGTTTGTTTGTTTGTTTTCTGGGAAGATACTTGACAGCTCTCGGCTGATTATCAAAAGAGCCTGCTTTCTTCCAAAAGCTAAGACCATTAATGTATAGTTTCAGAGCAGACAAAGCTCTTTCACATGCACTGATGGACTGGGGCCTATCCTGTTCCCACAACTCACTCACCAAATGAAGAAAGAACTTAACCTCCTCAACCTCTCTCTCTTCATCTGACAAGGGGTGCGGTAATTGTACCTCAGGGGGCTGTTGGGGAGGCTGAATGAGACACAGAGGTCTTAGCGCAGGGCCTGACAAGTGGGAGGTTCCCCATAAATGTGAGCTATAACCATGAGATCAACTTATGGGTCACCCAAAGGCCCTCAGAGGGGCCCACAGTTGGTCTTAGCCATCAGAGTACCCTCCTAACTGTGGCTCCAGGCTTAATCAGAGATGAACCTGTATATCCCTAAGCCTCTACTGTACTGAACCCTGCTGCACCCAGGGGGTGCCTGTACCAGCACTATGACATCGGTGCCCGCCTGGGTGAGCAGGTCCAAGCGATATTTGTCGTCCTCGCGGGTGCCCACAGCTGCCCCGCACAGCAGTTGCTTGTGGGAATCCTTGGAGGCTAGAGGGTAGCCCCGGTTCTTCTTCAGGTCAGTGCGGGCAATGATGGCCACTAGCTCGTCGCGATCATTGACAATGGGCAGCTTCCCTGAGGAGGAAATGCAGAGGTGAGATGAAGGAGCCGCCTCTGGAGTCCTCTTGGGAGTGGGATGGACCATGCTAGAGGTTCCACTGAAATACCCAGACTAGCCACTAGATGACAGCACCACCCAGGGAGCCCTCCTAGGGACCTGGACTTCTTGCCAAGGAACAGGAAGCAAAAAAACCTTGAAGCCATGTGGGTTCCTGGAGCACTTCCTGCCCTGTGGCCTGGCCAGGGTAAGGTGGGCAGCCCCTGAGCCCTGGCAGCCATGCATCTGCTGGGCCACAGGCCACAGTGGTCAAAAACTAGCCAGGGCACATATGTGAGGCTGTCCTGCAGGAGAAACATGTGCCTTGTACAATACCACCCCCAGAGAACAATCCAGTGTGGGCCAGGGAAGCATGTCCCAGTGTCTCCCACAGGGACCTAATGAATATTATGTCAACCATCCTAATGTCAAATAATAAATCTAATTTCAGGACTTCTCAGAGCCTTTCATAAGCTGATGTATAATTTGTTATGCATTGATGGGGAATATAGAAAAGAGCATTGTTCAGACTTTTAAGACCACAGAGCCCTTTCTTCATGATGAACATTTCTCAGGACTACTTTTTTGGGGAAACTGTGAAGATGCTGAACAAGGGGCAGGCTTTCCTAAGCCAAGAAAAGGACCTCAGGAATCAAGCTCCAGCCTGGGGTCATTCAAACCTTCCCCAAGACCCAGTCTGCTTGCTGGAACAATCTCTTGCTGTGAAGGAAAGGGGAAGCTGGGGTGCAGGAAGCCAGGCGGGGGGTGGGTCTTGAGTTTTTCTGCCTACTCCCTGGTACCTTTCTTGCTGCGCTGCAGGATCTCATTTGCCTCTTTCAATGTCACACCTGCTGGAGCCACCACCAGCTCATTCCGCGGTGTCATCACCTGTGGGGCCAGGAACATTTGCCTGCAGGTTGGCAGGTGAGAGAGAAGGGAGCCAGACCTCCCTCTGGTCCCTGTCACAGACACCTTGGGGCCCTCGCTCTGCCCCAGCCACGAAGTCCCTGCCCTCAGATACCTCACTGAGGAAGATGGTGTGGTCCTTCTCTGCGAGGAAGTCGATGTCTCGGGAGGTGACAATGCCCACCAGCTTGCTCCCCATGGTTCCTGTTTCTGTGATGGGGATGCCAGAGAAGCCATGCCGAATCTTAGCCTCCAGCACGTCGCCCACGGTATGTGAGGGGTTCAGCACCACAGGGTCCGTGATAAAGCCCTGTTCAAATTTCTGTGGGTAGAAACGGGGGAAAGGAAAGGCTGGAAGAACGCCTGAGGTGGTGTCCAGCCTGATCAAGGGGGGAGAAGGTGACCTGGCCAGGGTCCTGAGTGGGGTGAGGGGCCAATGGGAAATGAGGGCTGGACCTGTGCCCCCATTGTGGACAAGGGCAGACAAGACCTCACGGCAATCAACTAGGGAATGCACCAGCCTTGGGGCTGGCAAGGGAGCTGGGGCAGCCAGGTGGCGTTTTCTTTCCGGGGAGAAGCCTGGTACTTGCCTTCACCTTCCGCACCTCATTGGCCTGGAACTCTGGCGTGCAGTTGTGGTGAATGAAACCAATACCGCCCATCAGCTGGGGTGGGAGGGAAGCACGGTCAGAGCCCAGGGCCCACCCTCCTCACTCTGAAAACCCTACCTCTGATTCCAATTCCTCCTGATGCCAGCCCACCCTATTCCGTCCCCTCCACCCTGGACTCCCAGCCCAGGTGCCCAACTCACGGCCATAGCGATGGCCATGTCAGCCTCTGTCACAGTGTCCATGGGGGAGGAGATCAGTGGTGTCTTCAGCGTGATCTTCCGAGTCAGAGCTGAAGTCAGGTCCTGAGGACGAAGGCACAATCCATGTGAAGAGTGTTATCTACATATAGCCAGCACCAGGAAGGGCCCAGGAAGAGAGCAGTGAACAAGGCCCCTGCATTCTCTCCCATGGTTTAAACTCCACTTGGAAGTAGAAGACAAGTATGAAACACATGCACAAAATTGTTTCAGTCAGGATGAAGCTCCAAAGAAAAGCAAGAGGAAAAGTGAACCCAGGAAGAGGGGTGTGGTGGCCAGGAAAGCCTTTTTCTTAGGAGATGACAAGTAGCAGCCAATCAAAGTCTGAGGGACTATGGTTCCAGCCTCTGGTTCCAAGTCTTCCTGAGATGCATTTAAGAGAGAAAACGGCATGTGGAGTAGAGGGAAGTGAGAGAGGCAGGGGCAAGGAAGTGACAGCTTAGATTAGATTCTCAGATGAAAAGCCACTGCCAGGGTCACAAGAAGAAGAGAAGTGCCATCTGATTTATTTCAAAGAGGTCACCCGGGCTCCAATGTGGAGAATGGATTCTAGGTGACAAATCCTGAGGTAAGGAGGCCAGCAAGGAGACTGCTGACAGGTCCCGGCAGGGGATGATGGAGGCTGGGAGAGGGAAGGCATGGGAAGGCGCCTTTAGGCACCCAGGAAAGTAGATGACTTCGGGACTACAAGGGAGGGTCAGAGCTGCAAGAATAGATCTGGAGGTACCCGCCTACAAATGGTAGATAGGGCCAGATCATGAGGTTGGGCCAACAGCTATGGATCCCAGACCCCAAACACTCAGACACAGACTTTGGAATATAGTTTTTGGAGATTCTCAGGCTCCCAAAGTCCATCCATAGACCCCGGTTAAGAACCCTGGACACATAGACTAGAGAACTCCTCCTTCTCCTCTCCCATCACACCACCAAAGAGCCACAGCCTTCCTGACAGAGGCCACAGGACAGAGACCCTTGATGGGTGGGAGGTATCTTTTCTGTCCCCCTCTTCTTAGCATCCTACCCAGGGTCTGGCACAAAGCCAAGGTGTTGGTAAACTTTGTTAAACTGAACAGCTGAACCATGAAGGCTTCCTTGTTGCTGTCATAAGGCAAATATCCAGAATAGCTCCAATTTCCCCCTAAAAATCTGTCTGGGTCAGCACTGGCTACACAGGCTGGGCCAACACTTCCCCAGAGTCGAGTGATTCAGGCACATGTAGGCCCTCTGGCCTTTCATGAGAATCAGACCTCAGTAAATATCACTGATAACATCGACAAGATGAATGTTTTTTAGTATTTATGAATTCATCTTAAAATAATCTAACTTTTTAAAAATATTTTTAATTAATAGGAGAGAGGAAAGGAGATATGGAAATATCAATGATGGGAGAGAATCATTGACAGGCTGCCTCCAGCACACCCCACACTGGGGATTGAGCCCGCAACCTAGGCACGTGCCTTGACCAGGAATCAAACCATGACCTCTTGGTTCATAGGTCGATGCTCAACCACTGAGCCATGCCGGCCAAGCAAATAATTTAACTTTTCCATGAGATGACTTGCTATCAGCAGTACATCCCTAGATTCTGTGAGTTCATCATATGTTAATTAGGTAAAGGATATTGCTCATTCACTTGGCTTATAACTGAGCCCCTCAGGCAAGCAAGGCACTGTTTCCTTGTATTTGTCAAAAACCTAAATTCTTTAAACCCTCTTGCCAATTCTTGTATATCTAGATCTGTGAACAAGTCTGTCCATGTCATTCAAAGTCTGCATAATTTTACTGGCTTGTATCATGTCCCTACTCAGTATTTCAGACAAAACCCAATCTTTCCAGTTTGCAGTAAAAAGACCCACCCCTTCCCTTGTGAACCTCGTGGCAGGCTCTGTTAGTGACAGAGAGCCCTCTGGCTCTGGGCCAGGCCCACCACTCAGGATACTGCTAAATCCCTGCAGCTGCCTCTGCCCCGTTAAGCACAACCCATTGCACTGTGTCACCTCCTCTGGTAGCAATAAAGGCTATCTCCACCATAGAAAAAGTCTCTTCTCTTCCTGCCCTTGAGCAAGAAAGCAGCCTCTTCCACCATATGCACAGCCTCTCTTCCCGGGGTCAGCAGAAGAGATACTCACCACCTCATCAGCTATGAAGTCTATGAATCCTGGGAGAATCAGGAAGTCGCTATGAGGAGAGAAAAGCGAGTGTTACTGATGAGGAGAAGGACTTACAAGGGCAGGGCTTGCCATGCCAGGGGAAGTAGCATGGGGTGGGAGAGGAGCAGAGACTGAAGCCCTCTGGTCCCTGTGTCCCTTCAGGGCTGAACCACTCTTGTGCCCCCACTCAGATCTTGCTGATTTCAGCTTAGAGAGCTACAAAGGCAGTGGAAGGTCTATATACCTGGGATGCCACCAAGGCAGTTGCTTAAGATGTCTGTTGCCTCGAGAGTTCAGAGTTCACAAAGGAATATAAAAGTTCCCATAACACTACACAAGGCAGATACATGGCCTGCCCTTAAAAGTTTCTCAATCTTGCCGAAACCAATTAGGCTCAGTAGATAGAGCATCTGCCTGTGGACTGAAGGGTCCCGGGTTTGATTCCGGTCAAGGACATATACTTTGGTTGCCTCACATCCCAGGTGGGGGTTGTGCAGGAGGCAGCTGATCGATGTTTCTCTCTCATCGATGTTTCTGGCTCTCTATCTCTCTCTCTTCCTCTCTGTAAAAAAATCAATAAAAAAAATATATTTTTTAAAAGTTTCTCAATCTTAACAGAGGGAGACCACAGTGCATAAACCTGAGAACAATTTATTTAATTATGTTAAATATATTCTTATTATTTCAGAATGGAAAGGGGGAGAGAGAGAGAGAAACATCAAGGATGAGAGAGAATCATTGATCAGCTGCCTCCTATATACCCCCGACTGGGGATTAAGCCTGCATGTGCCCTAACTGGGAACTGAACCGTGACCTCCTGGTTCATAGGTCAACGCTCAACCACACCAGCTGGGCCTGAGAACAATTTAGAAGTGCAGCATGATATGAATACCACACCACATAGGACAAGCTGCACATAGCCAAGTGTCAGGGCTGCTCAGTCACACAGGTTTCAGAACAGCTCGAGGGACCCCAGGGGGTTGAGCATAAGCAGTGTACGTTCTGACAAAGTAGGCTGGTGGTGGCCCAGTTGGACTGAAGCAACCAACAGGCATGGCCCAAGATGGGAGAGGGGAGGAAGGGGCCTTCCAGTTAGGACCAGAACCTGAGGCCCCGGCCAAAGCATGGCAGCTGTAAAACACTAGAGTGGGCCATGATCACAGCAAACCCCAGAAGTGGGTACAGGCCTGCACAAATATGGCAAAGCACTGTACACAGCTCAGGGACCCCCGAAGGCTCAGCCCCCCAACACTTCAGGAACACTCCCAACTTGACTAAGGAAAGCAGCTGGCACCTGAGCACAGGAAGGAAAAGCAACAGGGTGAATGGGAGGGGTGGGGTCTTTAACCTGCCCAAGGCCAAGAGCAACTCAGAACAATATCCCTAGGGAGTTTCCTTGGCAGACTCTAGTGAAAAATATATCAAAGGGTACTCTCTTCCCCCTTCATCAAAGACTGCCAAAGAGCCCTAGCCAGGTTGGTTCAGTGGATAGAGTGTCCGCCTGAGATGTGAAGGGTCCTGGGTTCAATCCACATGCCTGGACTGCCAGCTCTATCCCCAGTAGGGGGTGTGCAGGAGGCAGCTCTTCAATGAGTTTCTCTCATCATTAATGTTTCTATCGCTCTCCCTTTCCCTTCCTCTCTGAAATGAATAACAATTTTTTAAAAAAAAATTAAAAAGACTGTCAAAGGAAGAGAGTCTTAACTGCCTCTGATCTATGGCAGCCCTTCTTGCTGAATAGCAAAGAGGCTCCGTGGCTCACTTTCAGGCTGGAGAAGAAATGCAAGAGTCAGGATCCCTTGACATATCCTAGGCATATATGCACCCCTCACCTGGCCCACATCCCAACTATGGCAGGCAGGAGACACCTGGTGTCTAGGGAAACTGCCTGCCCAGCAGAATCACTTACAGGCAAGGGCAGGGACTGGCAGGAGACAGGGCAGGGGTGCTCTTGGCTGGCCGGCATCCCCACTCCGCCTCAGCCCCAAGCTTCTGATGCTCCTTCCTGGCATGGACACAGTCCTGCAGCCAGAAGGAGAGCTAGTGCCAGGCCTGCAGCCCGCAGGACAACTGGCCCAGGGCCCACAGAAAAGCAAACTAAAGCCAGTGGCAAAGAGAAAGGTCTTGGTCTCCTCCAAAATCCCATTGGGGGGTGGCCTTGAGGGTGGCAGTCACAGAATACTCATTCCCGGGGGGAGGGGGGGCACTAGCGCTAACCTGTGGGCCGACAGAGGCACCGCGTACAGAGGACTGGGCGATGGGAAAAGGGAGACAATCCCACCTGTCCAGCTGGGCCTCTCCTGGGGCAACACCCCAGCAGCTGTCTTACTTGAGCTGCAGGCCCGCTCTGCCTTCCTAGTGACCCTGCGAGTGAGTGAGAGGCTGTCCTGCACCAAGGTCTGGGGAAAGTCTCCAGAACTCCTTTACGTCAAGTTCCCACACACCTCAAGGCCCCTTGGAGCGGCCAGTACGCGCCGGAGATGGGGAGGGGCAAGGCCGGGCCGGATCTACCCAGAAACGGGACTTGGCAACTAGGGCCGCGATGCCGCTGTGCCACGTCCGTCTCCCTCGGCACCGGCCGCCTTCCTTCCCTTACTCAGCACCCCGCCCCCCACGCCTCCCCCGCGCCCCAGTCGCCCCCGGCCGCCGGGAACGCGGCAGCCTCCGCGGGGGCAGCGCACGTGCGGGGCCCGGGCCCGGGACCGCGGCGCGTGGGCTCGTCCCCGCACTCAGGTGGGGCCGGGCCCCGCGCTTACTTGTAGGTGAGGCCGTCGGCGTTGGCGAAGAGCTGCTGCGCGGTGAGCCCGTCCTCGGGCACGTAGCCGGTGCCGCCGCTGATCAGGTAATCCGCCATGCTGCTGGGAAACACCGCGGCCCGACATAAACACCCGCGCGGGCCGCCCCGCCGCCGCTCCCGCTGCCGCTCCTGCCGCTGCTCCTGCTGACGCCGAGGCCAAGCGCTGCCGCGGGCCGGGCGGCCGGGGCGGGGGCTGCGGCAGCCGGGCTGGCCCCGGGCACCGCCCTCCCCTCGCCCCTCCCCCGGGAGTCCACCGCCTCCGCCCCGCGCCGCACTACCGCACAAAGGCCCCGCGGAGCCCGGCCCGGCGCGCGCGCACGCACTCACAAACGACCTGGGCCGGGTTAGCGGATGCGAATCGGGAAGGCGGGGCGGGGGGGCGCCCCCTCCACGAGCCAAACCGGGACACGCCCCCTCCGCCGCTCTTGGCCCCGCCCCCTAGGCCCCCTCGCTGCCTGGCTCACCCCAGTTCACACCTGGTCTCCACCCACAAGGGTCTCCTCCTGGCCCTACCTCACACCCCCGGGTACCTCTCACACGGCTTGGCTTTCCCATGACTAAGGTCCAACTGGGACCAGGAGTCCGGAGTCCTGTAGGGCCAGCAGCTCCCCCACTCATGGGAATTTGAGGTTGTACCTTCCCTCCAATGTGTAGCCCGCCCCACCTTCCCCAATCCCGCCATCATCACCATCATTCCTAGAGGGAGGGCATTCTTAACAAAGACACTCCGTGATTTGGGGGAGGCCTTGAAGCCCTCTGCAGTTTACATGGCTTTTTTCATAAGTGAGCACATTTACTCTACAATCCATTAACTTGCCAATTATTAGGTATCCCTCCTTTACAGATGCAAAACCTACCGTTCAGAAAGCAAAAAGGCAGGGGGTACTGCCTCTGACTCCTGTCCAAAGCTTCAGTCTGACATCCCTGTCCCCAGCTCAGAAAGGAGTAAAGATACCAGAGGGAGAAGTTCCCTTCCATTTGGGAGGATAGTGTGGTGGGAAGAAGAGAGAGGATCACAGGCCTGGCTCAGGAGGTGAGGATGCATACAAATTGGGACAAAGGCTAGAGAAGTTTTGAGAATTAGCCAAAGCAGAAGTGTGAGGTTCTATGGGTCCAGTAAGATCCAGATTCTTACTTAGGGTCAGAAAGATTTGGGAGCAAACTGATTCACATGGCGGGGAGATGGTGTAGCAGGGGGAAGACCCTCCCCTATTACATGACCAGAATTGCTAATGCTACTTCCTGAGCAAAGCTAGAGAGTAGATTCCCCCACCCAAACTGCCCGGTTCCTCCCTTCTCCCTGCCTGTGGTCCTCACAGCTGACTTCTTGGTGAGGTGAGAGAAAGGCTGGGCAGGGACACAGTCCTCTCCCTGGCATGGTTCCTGTCTGTGGTGCTCTCCCCATTCCTTCCCAACTCTGGAAGTCTGGGTTTGTTTACCTCTCAGCAGTGTGGTGGCAGCCAGGCCCAGGGGAGTCTTCCAGAGATGCCCAGCCTCCCCCCAGTGATGCCACCTGGGACCCTACCAGGAAAACACAGACTGTTCCATCTGTGCGCAGAGGCGAGGGGAGGCCTCCCACAGAGCTAGGGTGATGAGGCTGGGAGTGCTGGAGTTCACAGATTTCCGCAGAGTCCTCTTTCCTCTTCCTGTGAAGGACTGGGACATCACAGACCCTCCCCACCAGTGGAGCCCCAAGGAGAGTTCCTGCTGGGGGCCTCTGAAGTCCTCTGGCCTTGGCAGGAAGAAAGCCCGCCTGCTGGGGTTCTCTGCTGAGGCTTGCCATGGAGGCCTCGGGAGCACTTCTGATTTCTCAGTTCTTATAAACTCATCTAGAAGACAAGTGCCTCATGGGGAAGGTGGTTACCCTGAGGGGACCAGCACTAGGACCTGTAACTGGTCACCTGTAAGCAGAGTAGTGAGACCAGGCACAGAAAGCACCCTGGCCATTCGGGGTAATGGCAGTCTGGGTAATGGCAATGCAGGCAGAGAGCACATGCTGTCCATGGAATCTCTCTGGGTTTCAAGGGAATCTGCTCTGGGTCACTATCCCCTACCAGTGTGGGTCAGAAATGGCTAGGGTATTGTTTAGGGTTCCACCAGGCTGGAGTCCAGGATAGCAGCTGGGCTCTGTCATCTCTAGTGACATGTGCCCCAATCTACAGCTCCGACCCAGAGGAGGAGACTACTAGACTGAGTTGTGAGAATGGTACCTTTCCTGTGACAACAGACCTCACAGCCCTATTCCCCTCCTTCTGTCGCCCCACATCCCCTCCTGCTTTGACCTGTGTCAGGGCTCCTCACTACTCTATAAGCTGCTGGGCTTAGCCCTGGGTTAGGCTGTCCTTTTCCAGAGACTGTTAATCCACCTCCCCCCTCCTCCCTCCCTCTTCCTGATCTCCCTTAGCTGCTTCCTCCTTGGCAAGGAGACACCAGGCAACCAGTGGGCCTCCTCAGCTGAGGAAGGACTGATGGTCCCCTGAGGCTCCCCACCTAGCAGCTGTGAAGGCAGCAGGGCCAGAGAGCGGGCCTAAGCCCCTTCCAGTCCTTTCCTCAGGGTGGTGGGAGGCACTGGTATCCTAGGCACCAAGATCCATGCAGGCAGCCCCAAAGTATCTGGCCTGGGCTGCTTGAATGGGCAATATTTCAAAACATTTTTAGGGTGAGTTGCGGAGGGTGGGGACAATGACATTGGCATTGTTAAGCTGCGACAGGAGAAATGGCTAGCCCAAAAACAAGCCAGAGAGCAATCACTCTGGCCTCAAACCCAGGGCTTCCTGTGGAACCCTGTCCTCTTCCCACAGCTCTCAGCCAGTGGCAGCAGATGGAGGTCTAGCCAGCAGGTTTTACACAGGCTCTGTGGAGCCTGGTGCAGGGTAGGGATGGCCCTAGGTGCAGAGAAGAGATACTGCTAGGTGGGCCTGGTCTGACTCCGATATACTTTTCAATACCTGCTCTAGTCAAGCCACACTCTCCATGAAACCAAGGCACTCCAGCCCACTCCTCACATCCTGTGGCCTCTCTGTATCCCCAGACCTTGAGCCTCAGTAGATAGATTTCTAGGATAGGAGGAAGGATGTAGTGGCCCAAACCTCGAGAGGTAACCTATGAGGAAGGTGGGGCCAGGCTTTACCCACCACCCCTTAAGCGGTTATAAGTTCTTACTTAATCAGCCAGGCCCTGGGTAGAGCTGCAGGGCTAATTCCCCCAATCTTCCCCCCCTTCCATTCCCGCGGCTTCCCAGTCACCTCCCAGCGCTGCTGAGCACCAACAGATGGGGCAGAGAAAGAAGTCCAAATCCTCTGGACCGGAAGGACAGTGCGACTGCATTTCAAGCTGATACAATCCAGAGATTAGCTACTGTCTCCTTTTCAACCAGTCCCCTGGGGCCCAGCTCAACACTCCCACTCTTCCTCCAATGATCTCTACAGACCCCAAAAGACTAAGGGTAGGAACGGGTCCTGAATCTTAGGAGCGATCCTGATGTGAGCTGCACTGGCAGCCTCATCAGACCTCAAGGAGTAGTGTCCTCACCAGGCTCGGAGAAGGCCATCCATCTGGGTACCTACACCTGCCAATAAGAAGACTAAGCGGAAACAAGCTGAGGAATAAGCAAAGTTGGAGAGTTTCTCCAACAGCACTGTTTGAACCCCTGTAGTCGAAGCCACTTGGGCCAGGTGTCGTCGGGTGTGTATTCGGAGATTCCAAGATTTTAGGGAGCTTTTCTTTTGTTTTTTCCTTTTTTTTCGATTTACTCCCCGGTGCAACGCAACACCGAACCCTTTTCACAGTGCCTGCCTGCAAGCCCCAACCAAATCTGGGTGCTCGTCTGAGCCCGTTTTCAGGAAGTTGGAGGTAGAGGTGATAAGAGGGCCAGGAGGGTGGGGTGTGCCCCTGCCCTCCCCCACCGCGCCGCCAGGTACCCGGAGCCGCCGCCGCGCCCGCCCCGGATGCGCCCCGCGCGCGCTGCCCTGGGCGTCACCTCTCGGGCTCGCAGCCGGCCTGCAGCAGGCGGGCGCTGTACCGCTGCGCCGCCGTCTCGTGTCCCGGGTGTTGCCGGGTTCCCAGCTCCGGAACAGCGGCGGCTCCGCCTCCCGGCAGCGGCCCCTCCATGGGGGGGCTACGGTTCGGGGCGGGCGGGAGCCGCTCTGTCCGGCGGCTCCCAGGACCCCAGCTGGGGAGTGAGCGCAGCCAGCCGCATCCTTGGTACCGAGCCCGGCCTCCGGGGCGGGGCCGGCGTGCGGGGGGCGGGCAGCTCGGGGGGAAAAGGTCCAGAGTCCTCTGGACTCCGCCCTGGCGCAGCGCTCCTCCCCGCCCCTCGGCGCTGCCGCCCGGGCTCAGCTAGTCCCTACCATCCGCGATTCAGCGAGCGACCCTTGCCCCTTGCCTGCCTTACGGACCTTCCATGTTCTCCTGGTCCCTTCTGAGGGAACCCAGAAGAGGAAGGAGCACAAAGTGTCTTTAGAGGCCGGCGTTTGCGTTGTGGTTCCTGCCGGTCCCTCTGCCTGTTACCGACATTAGCAGGCTACTTAGGAGCGCCTCGGACCTGCCAGCGGCACCCCTCCCTCGCCAGGACAAAATAGGCGGGGACCACCCGCCTCACTTCGCTCTGCCCTCCTTGCCTATTCAGAGACTTCTTCAGATGGAAGGAAAGTAGATTTCCTCGGTTCTTTCTTGCCCTTGCCTGAGGAAGGAAGAGAAAAGGCTGCAGGCTCCTTAAGGAAAAGCCTTTACCTACCCTCCCTTGAGGTACTCCTCACCCAGGGGTGAGGGCTCAGCGCACAGGGCCTCAAACTTGTTCACCTGACTAGAAAGCACACCTTTTCCTAAGTCCTCATTGTTATCATTGTTGACTATAGATTGAGCACCTAGAAAAGGTGGCAAGGAGTTCTTGCCCTCAGGCAATGTCTTTGAGAAGACAGTACATAAACAATTCTTAGGAGACAGGCCCATCCATTAGCCAGGACCACAGGGAAACTGGGGCAAAGTTAAATAGAAAATCTAGATGCCGTCTAGACCGGTTTGGCTCAGGGGCTAGGATGCTGGTTTGCGGACTGAAGGGGGTCCCAGGTTCGATTCTGGCCAAGGGCATGCGCCTTGGTTGCTGGCACGTCCCAGGTGGGAGGTGTGCAGGAGGCAGCTGATTGATGTTCCTGGCTCTCTGTCCCTCTCTCTTCTTCTCTGTAAAAAATCAATTAAAATTAAAAAGAGAAAAGAAAGAAAATCTAGATGCCCAGCAATTTGCAGGCATCTAGTAAATCCTCTCTTTCCTAAACCAGAGACGGAAGTAAATGGTTTGCACTTCTCCCAAACCAGAGGAGAAGTGCAAATCACCCTACTCAGGGAGACAGCACAAATCCAATTAGTGCCATTGGCCAACCACTGGACAGATGAAGTTAAGGGAATAAATTTTATTTTGGCACATCAGCATAAAACGGGTGAATATTCAATTGATACCCGTCCCATCCCCCTTCTCCCCCCCCTCACAAACCTTCCTTAAAGGCCCTCAAAACAAAGGTCCAGGAAGAAAGAAAAACTAAAACAAAGGTCCAGCTCCCGCTCTCCCTCCCGGGTACATGCCTGCCTCTCCCCTCTTCTTCTCCCCACAGGCTCTCTTAAACTCTAAGCAACTCCTCTGGGCTTGCAATCAGGACAGCAATGGACAATGGTAGTTTATCCCCTAACAGTATTGGGCAAAACCCTGAACTGTCCCAAGGTCCTTTTCTTTTGAATTCTTAGTGAGCCAAAGCAGGTTCATTTCCCCAGCCCTTTCTTGTTTCTTCAGCTTTAATAAATGCCCTCTCAAATTAATCTGAACTCATGTTTTGAAAATTTTTCTGCATGAAATCAAGAACCCACACACTACCAGCTAGCCCTAGGCAGACCTGTTGAGTTCCAGGTCCCTTTTCCAGTACATACCATATACTTAAAAAAAACTGACAATTTGCCCTGGCCAGTGTGGCTCAAGGGTTAGAGCATTGGCTCAAACACTGAAGGGTCCCAGTTTGATTCCTAGTCAAGGGCACGTACCTGGGCTGCAGGCTGGACCCACGAATTCAGGACGCAGTCAAAGGATGTCTCTCTCACATTGTTAAATATATATATATATATATATATCTTCCCCTCCCTTCCTAGACCCCTCCCTTCCTCAGGAGAGGATTAACAAAATATCCTCAGGAGAGGATTAACAAAAAACAAAACAAAACAAACAAACAAATGAAAATAGTGACAATGGGCCAGTGGATATAGCACTGGACTGTGGACCCAAGGGTCCCAGGTTTGATTCCCAACAAGGGTGGGAACTTTGGTTGCAGGCTCCTCCCTGGCCCAGTCCCTGGTCAGGGTACATGCAAGAGGCAACCAATCAATGTTATTTCTCTTCCATATTCTCTAAACATCAATGGAGCCAAAACCGGTTTGGCTCAGTGGATAGAGAGTCGGCCTGCGGATTGAAAGGTCCCAGGGTTCCATTCTAGTCAGGGGCATGTATCTTGGTTGCGGGCACATCCCCAGTGCGGGTGTGCAGGAGGCAGCTGATCAATGTCTCTCCTGATGTTTCTAACTCTCTATCCCTCTCCCTTCCTCTCTGTAAAAAATAATAAATAAATAAATAAATAATAAATAAATAAATAAATAAATAAATATTAATGGAAAAGTATCCTCAGGTGAGGATTAAAAAAAAAAAATCTGGATGAATCCAAGATGGCAGCACAGGTAAACACCTACACTGCTGCCTTGCACAACAATTTCAAAACTACAACTAAAAGACAGAACAGACATCATCCAGAACCACAGGAAAGCTGGCTGAGTGGAAATTCTACAACTAGAAGGAAAGAGAGGGGCTCACAGAGACCCAGAGGAACTGCAAAAAGCTGAGGTACGGAGACGTGAGCGCTGAGAGAGCGGGTGCCGGAGAACCTGGCTGGCTTTCTCTGGCAGGAGGGAGACAGAGACTCTCAAAGGCATTGAACCCCTTATCCTAGGACACTAAACCCCAGATCCAGCCAAAACTCATACTAGGGCAGTTTGGACTGTGAAAAGGGAGAAGTGCATGGAAATTTAGGGGAGTCGCAAAAGATCAGAAGTCTGGTGGCACTCATGGCACTGTGCGCAGAGGACCGACTGCTGATTGTGCCGCTGGCTTTCACGAGTGGGCGGGAGACAGACCCTCCCAACTGGGTCACTTCTAACTCCACTAAACTCCAGTTTCTGGCAAAACTCTGGTGACCCAGACTCATATGGTTCTGGAGCACAGGGGAGCCAGAGGAGCAGCAGTCTAGAGGCACTGCAAGAGTACGCCCACACATAGAAACCGCTCCAGCGATTACCCAGTCACATGAGACTCAGGGGCCATGGAGGGCGGGGCCTTAAGCCCTGAGACTCCACCCATCCTAAACTCAACAGAAAGGCTTTTGCGGTTTTGCAAGTCTGCTATCATAAGGCTGAATACAACACAGAAGTTCTCCCGGCATAGTGAAAATGTCGAGACAAGGGAAGGGATCACAAACAAAAGAAATGGAGGAAAACAAACAACTGGATATAAAGTTCAAAACCACGCTTATAAGGTTTTTCAAGAATATCCTAGAAAAGTTGGATAAAGCCAAAGCCGGTTTGGCTCAGTGGATAGAGCGTTGGCCTGCGGACTGAAGGGTCCCAGGTTCGATTATGGTCAAGGGCATGTATCCTGGTTGCGGGCACATCCCAGTAGGGGGTGTGCAGGAGGCCGCTAATTGATATCTCTCTCTCATTGATGTTTCTAACTCTCTATCTCTCTCCCTTCCGCACTGTAAAAAATCAATAAAATATATTTTTAAAAAAGAGGAAAAAGAATAAAAAGGTAAAGGTTAAAATTATTTAAAAAAAAAAAGAAAAGAGAAAAGTTGGATAAAGTTAGTGAGACCCAAGAGGAGATAAAAAAGGACCAACTAGAGATGGAAAAGATCCAACCAGAGATGGAAAATATCCAACCAGAGATGGAAAAGGACCAACTAGAAATTAACCATACACTGACTGAAATAAAAAACATTATACAGAGACCTAACAGCAGCCTAAAGGAAGGCAAGAATCAAAAATTTGAAATATAAAGAATCAGAAAACACTCAACTGGAAAAGCAAGAAGAAAAAAGAATCCAAAAATGTGAAGATAATGTAAGGAGCCTCTGGGACAGCTTCGAGCGTACCAACATCAGAATTGAGTGGGTGCCAGAGGAAGAGAGAGAGCAAGATACTGAAAACCTATTTAAAGAAATAAAGACTGAAAACTTCCCACGTCTGGTGAAAGAAATAGACTTACAAGTCCAGGAAGCACACAGAACCCCAAATAAAAGGAATCCAAAGGGGACTACACCAAGACGCATCATCATTAAAATGCCAAGAGCAAAAGACAAAGAGAGAATATTAAAAGCAGCAAGAGAAAAACAGTTCATTACCTACAAGGGAGCACCCATACGACTGTCAGCTGATTTCTCAACAGAAACTATGCAGGCCAGACGGGAGTGGCAAGAAATATTCAACGTGATGAATAGCAAGAACCTACAACCAAGAATAATCTATCCAGCAAAGCTAACATTCAGAATTG
>PVJN01004348.1:0-70124 GCA_004026805.1 Lasiurus borealis | reverse complement strand
GGAAATGCTGAAAGGTACTCTTTTAGAAGAGGAAGAAGAAAAAGGTAAAAGCCAAAAAATTATGAACAACAAATACGTATCTATGAACAAGTGAATCTAAAAACTAAGGGAATTAAAAATTTCATCAACAGAATAAACTGGTGAATATAATAGAATCAGGAGCACAGAAAGGGAGTGGACTGATAATTCTCAGGGCGAAAAGGGTGAGGGGTGTACAGGGAAAGACTGGACAAAAATCATACACCTATGGATGAGGTCAATGGGAGGGAGGTAAGGGTCAAGGGAAGGGTGGGAACCGGGTGGAGGGGAGCTATGGAGGGGAAAAAAGAGAGACAAATGTAATAATCTGAATAATAAAGATTTAATTAAAAAAAAAAATCTGACCATGGGTGCATTTCAAAGAAATAGAATTGTCCTGGCCGGTTTTGGCCCTGAAACTGAAGGTGAAGGGTTCGATTCCTGGCGATTCCTGGTCTAGGACACGTACTGGGTTTGATACCCAGCACTAGTCAGGGCATGTGCGGGAGGCAAACCAATCAATGTATCTCTTCTATGTTGGTTTCTTTTTTCTCTTTCTCTCCTCCCTCCCTTCCTTCCACTCTGTCTGAAAATCAATGAAAAGGGTGGGGGGAATAATCTCAGATAAGGAGATAAGGCGTGGCTGAGTGGTTGAACATTAACCTATAAACCAGGAGGTTATGGTTCTATTCCCTTTCAGGGCACATGTCTCGGTTGTGGGCTTGATCCCCAGTGTGGGTCATGCAGGAGGCAGCCGATCAATGATTTTCTCTCATCAATGATACTTCTTTTTTTAATTCATATATTTTATTGATTTTTTACAGAGAGGAAAGGAGAATGATAGAGAGTAAAAAACAGCGGATAAAAGAGAAACATGCATCAGCTGCCTCCTGTACACATACTGGGGATGTGCCCACAACCAAGGTACATGCCCTGGACCGGAATTGAACCTGGGACCCTTCATTCCGAAGGCCAATGCTCTATCCACTGATCCAAACCTGTTAGAGTTCATCATTCATATTTCTATCTCTCTTCCTGTCCTTTTCTCTCTGAAATAAATGAAATATATCTATATATTTTTTTAAAGCAAGCAGTACAAAATAGGTCCAGAGACACAGTATGGAACAGACTGTGGAATCTCAGCGGGGAGGCAGATCAACCAAAGAACTTGGTTGAATGCATATATACATAAACCAGGGGCACAGACAATAGGGTGGTGAAGGCCTGGGGCAGGGGACAGGAACATAGAAAGGATCAATCAATAGGGGAGGGAGTAGCATATGCAATACTTTCAATAATAAAGATTTAATTTTTTTTAAAAAAGCAGAGGTATGGGTCAGCAACTATTTCACAAAGGAAATTGATGAGAGAAAAATAAAAAAAATTAATTAAAAAAAAGGAAATGAATTTATATAATGATAAATTTTTAAAATTGATTTTTAGAGAGGGGAAGGAAGAGAGAGATTTACTGTTCCACTTCTTTATCATTCATAGGTTGATTCTTGTAGGGGCACATCTTGGCATATCAAGATGACAGCTCGCTCTATCCAAATAAGCTACCTGGCCAGGGTCAATGGCAAGATCTTAAATTTTATCCTGCCTGGTATCTTTTCCTATATATCTTTTCCTATATATTTATGCATCATCTACCCTCCAGATTCCAGATTGAAACAGTTTCTCTGACCCTGGGCCTCATGTGAAATCTTGTCACTGTTAGTGCCATTCTAGACAAGATAGTTGCTATTAAAGGGGATGTTTGTATTCCTTCATAGTTCCTATGTTAAAACCTAATTCCCACCAAAACCGGTTTGGCTCAGTGGAGAGAGCGTCGGCTTGCGGACTGAGGGGTCCCGGGTTCAATTCCGGTCAGGGGCATGTGCCTTAGTTGCGGGCACATCCCCAGTGGGGGCTGTACAGGAGGCAGCTGATCGATGTTTCTCTCTCATCAATGTTTCTAGCTCTCTATCTCTCTCCCTTCCTCTCTGTGAAAAGTCAATAAAATTTATGTTAAAGAAAAGTCAATAAAATTTATGTTAAAGAAACCTAATTCCCAGTGTGTTGGTATTTGGAGGTGGGACTTTGGAAAGTGCTTACTTAGGTAATGAGAATGAATGGTTTGAGTACCCTTATAAAAGAGACTTCAGAGAGCTCTCTTGCCACTAATGTCATACAAGGACAGCATCTATGAACCAAGACTGAGCTAAAATCAGACACTGAATCTGCCAATACCTTGATTTGGACATCCTACTCTCCAGAATTGTGAGAAGTAAATGTTGTTTAATGTTGGCATTTTTGTTATAGCAGCCCGAATGGACTAAGACGATTTTGTGTAACAAGATTACTTCTACATCCCTGCAGTTATCTCAAAGAGGTAGAGGTGGACAGATATAAGTTATACACAATATAAAGTCATTTTTCTGGTCCCTATTCATGAACAACTCATTCTATACACAGAAAGAATCAATACACAGGTTTCAGACTAAATAAGGGAGGTCTAAAACCTATCAGAGAAGACTAGGACTGGCAATTACATGAGCCTAGATCCATATCTGTGCTTATAATTATATAATTACTATATAATTACTTAAGTCATGAACTCTCTCTGAGCTTCAGTTTCCTCATCTTTCAAATGGGGTTAATAATAGCTATCTCATAAGGTTGCTTTGCCATTAGCAAGATAATACAAAGTTCCTGCCTCGTGGTAGGCTCCTAATAAACAGAAGTAATGATTATTATAAACTATGTGAGCTGTAGCTAGATTCTGCACTTTTTACCCACAGCTAATAAAATATGATTTCTACTAGAGGCCCTGTGCATGAAATTAGTGCACTGGAGGGGAGGGGTGTGTCCCTCAGCCCAGCCTGTACCCTCCCCAATCTGGGACCCTTCAGGAAATGTCCGACTGTCAGTTTAGTCCCCCTCACAATCTGAAACTGCTGGCTCCCAACTGCTCGCCTGCCTGCCAGCCTGATCACCCCTAACCACTCCCCTGCTAGCCTTATCAATGCCTAAATGCTCCCCTGCCAGCCTCCAACTGCTTTCCCCTGCAGGCCTGGTCCCCCCCCCCCTCAACTGCCTTCCCCTGCCAGTCCAATTGCCCCCAACTGCCCTCCCTTGCAGGCCCGGTCACCCCTAACTGCCCTCCCTTGCCAGCCTGGTCACCCCCAACTGCCTTCCTCTGTCAACCATCTTGTGATGGCCATCTTTGACCAAATGGGGACTGCCATCTTGTGTGATGGCATGAGAGTCAATTTGCATATTACCTCTTTATTATATAGGATTACATATTCATTCAACAAATGTTTATTGGGTACCTCACATGTACCACTTAGACGCTGGGAATTCAATGGTAAACAAGATGGTTATTGTTTTTGCTGTCATGGACCTTAAAGTCCACTGGGGCAGAAAGAAAAACACACTCAGAAGACAATGTGGGGCCCTAACTGGTTTGGCTCAGTGGATGAATGTCGGCCTGTAGACTGAAGGGTCCCAGGTTATATTCTGGTCAAGGGCACATGCCTGGGTGTGGGCGTGGTCCCCAGTAGAGGGCATGCAGGAAGACAGCCGATCAATAATTCTCTCATCATTGATGTTTCTCTCTCTCTCCCCCTCTCCCTTCCTCTCTGAAATCAATAAAAATATATTTAAAAAAGAAGACGATGTGGGGAGGGCTCTCATGGGAACCCTCCATACAGTCCAGACTCATGGGAAACACACAAAGTAGGGCAATTGTTCTGAGAAAAAAGTAAGTCAGGCCCTTGGAAGTAGACAGAATTTGATAAATAAATGGCACATAATGAGTGGACCTGAGTCCTGATTGGACCTGGGGCTCATAGAGTGGCTCTGTCTTTTCTCTGGAGCTTGTTGACTACAAATGAGATTTGCTAGCAAGCTATTCATTAAAACAATCACATTTTGATGGGATAACCTGAGGGCTTGGGCATTTCATATAAAGAGATCTTACCTATAGTAATGTCTAGAGCAGTGATTCTCACGGCAACATTTGCAGTGTCTGGGGACATATTTTATGGTCGGGACTAAGCGGGGAGGAGGCATATTACTGGTATCTAGTGGGCAGAGTAACGTTACAGTGCATAGGACAAGCCTTCACAATAAAAAATCATCCAGTCCCAAATGTCAATGGTGCTGAGATTGAGAAACAGGTCTAAAGGAACTATTTGAAGAAGCCATAACTAAAGCAAAACTATTTAAAGCTGGTAGGACAATGGACTTTTTCAGTTTTTGTACACAAAAGACCCAGCTATCCTCACTAGGCCTATTTCATGGTCTGAGAAATAAAGAGTACTGAATTAGATCTTGTGGAAAGTCCTTTCCAGCTTGAAACAAAGTATGTGAGTCAACACATGTATAGGATTAGGATGCAGTAAATATGGGAGTTATAAAGTTGAAGGGTAGCGCTGGCTAGACAGCTCAAGTGTTTAGAATATTATTTCCATATGCCAAGGTCCCTGATCTCCTGTCAGGGCACATACAAGAAGCAACCAATGAATGCATGAACAAGTGAAACAACAAATTGATGTTTCTCTCCGAAAATAAATAAATAAAATCAATAAATAAAACATTTCTTAAAAATAAAATTGAACCCTAACTGGTTTGGCTCAGTGGATAGAGCATCAGCCTTTGAACTGAAAGGTCCCAGGTTAGATTCCAGTCAAGGGCATATACCTTGGTTGTGGGCACATCTCCAGGAGGAGGTGTGCAGGAGGCAGCTGATGGATGTTTCTCTCTCATCGATGTTTCTAACTCTATCCCTCTCCCTTCCTCACTGTAAAAAATCAGTAAAATATATTTAAAATAAATAAATAAATAAATAAAATTGAGGGTGGAAGTTAGTCTAGCCTTCTGGAAGTCAGATGCAAAAATGTATGGAAACCACCTGGCCACGAACCAGGAGGTCATGGTTCAATTCCTGGTCAGGGCACACGCTCAGGTTGCAGGCTCAATCCCTAGTGAGGGGCATGCAAGAGGCAGCTAGTCAATAATTATCTCTCATCATTGATGTTTCTCTCCCTCTCCCTTCCTTTCTGAAACCAATAAAAAAATATTTCATTTTCATGGCTAGATTCTTTTGTATGCCCTAATGTGCCTGGCACACTGTTCATGTCATGTGCTCCATTAGTATCTGATGAATACATCAATACATGCTTTTCAAACGTTACAAAAATACCAGTCAAAGTTATTATTATAGCTATGTTATTATTTAGGCCTATGTTACACTTTTATAGGGTAGAGTTATTCATATTTACTCCTAAATGGTCAGTCCACTTTCTTTCCACAAATCAGATCTTAGAAACAATTGTTAACAAGAAACTTTGCTATATCTGCTGCAGAAATTTTGTTACAATAAATGAAACCCACAACAAAAAAAATGTCCAAGCTAACATTTACATATTTCAAGTGATACTTATTCAGATCAAAATCTGAATTACAAAATAATCTGAGCCATCATAGGTAGATGCTCAACCACTGAGCCACACTTCTCAGGCAGAAAATGAAATACTGTATTAAAAGCTAGCCCTGGCTGGTGTGGTTTGGTTGAACGTTGCCCCGTACACCTAAAGGTTACCAGTTTGATCCCTGGTCAGGGTGCTTGGCAGAGACAGTCAATTGATCTTACTCTCTTCCTCTCCCTGCCTCTGTCTCAAAAATCAATAAAAACATATCTTAAAAATAAAGAAGCTAAATAGTAAGGAAGGTAATGGTTCTCAACTGGGAAGATTTTGTAGCAACATCTGAAGACATTTTTGGTCATTATAACTGGGGGGTACTGCTGACATCTAGTGGGTAGATACCAGGAATGCTGCTGACTCAAAAAATATACAGGGTAACCACTCGCAACAAAGACTTACCCAGCTGAAAATGTCAGTAGTGCTGAGGTTAAGAACCCCTGAGATAAAGCAATCACATGGGACTGGGTAATGCTAACTCAGAGTTACAGAAGCTGAGAGAAGAGACCAACAGCTATCAGCAGGGATAATCAGGGAAGGTTTCACAGAGGAGAAAGATTTAGGAGTTAGGATTTAGGAAGGGAAGGTCCTGGGGGAGGGGGGGGGCGGACATTCAAAAAGGGAATATAGCATGAGCAGCAGTGCTGAGATCGAATGAGTGAGCTAGTTCGTTTCTGGAGCAGTGAACAGACCCTCCTAGGTAGGGCATTATCTCCTTTTCACAGCCTTCAGATTGGGTCGGGAAAGCCACAAAGATGAGAGATTAGAGGGCCTGCAGGTGGAGGAGCCCCAAGGCTGGTCTCACTCCCACCCCTACCAGCCACCTATGTCCAAGCAATGGGGGTCAATGAAAGGGAGCAATACCACCGAAACCAGTTTGGCTCAGTGGATGGAGCATCCGCCGGTGGACTGAAGGGTCTGGGTTCAATTCCAGTCAAGGGCATGTACTTTGGTTGTGGGCACATCCCCAGTAGGAGGCATGCAGAAGGCAGCTGATCAATGTTTCTAACTTTCTGTCCCTCTCCTTTCCTCTCTATAAAAAATCAATAAAATATATTTTTTAAAAAAAGAAAGGAAGCAATATCTAAGAGCCCCAAGTCTCTTCCCCCTCACCCCTCCTTGACCCAGCCCTGGCCTCCAGGGCTTTTGCACCTCCAGTGAGGATGAGGCTGGCGTCATGAAGAATTGGTGCAGGGGGAGTAGAACCATCCAGGAAAGACTATTGCACATCCTTGCACACATGACCACAATATCCTCTGCACTGAGATGACCTTCCCCTCTCCCCCAGGGGCACAGGTGGCATAAGAGCCTGTCTTTGAGAATAGTCTGCCTGCCTGCCATCACTTTTATCTCCAACTGTTTCCCAGCCTGGCCTCATAAGAAAAATGTAAGCAAAATGCAAACCTCACTTTTCTCGGGCCTGGGAGACCCCGACATTATCATAGCCTCAGCAAGCCCTGGCCTTCACCACAAGCCACCCTTACCTCTTGCCCAGAAATTGAAAGCAGTGGATGCAGGGTGCTCGTCACTGTATTGCCTGGCCTGGGGAGTGACTGCTATGAGTACTTTTCAGTCCCTGGGGTGCCATGTGGGTTCTCAAGTTTGAAAGAGCCCCACTCTCCCTCCCTGCCTGCCTAAGGCCCTGTCTTCTCCCACCTCAGGGTAGAATGGGCAAAAGGATCGAGGGCAGGAAGTAGAGAGGTGAACAGGGCCTCCACCTTGAGGAGAAAGCCTGGATGTTGGGGGAGAGGGCACTTTCTCCCTCAAGCCTCCCTATGCCTCCAGGCATTGCTTCCCCCTTGCCCAGTCTATCCCAGAGCACTTCTGGGAGCATGCCCTCCCCACCCTGCTCCTCTCAGCTGGTCCCCTGGGCCCGGCACAGGCCTCCAGCCCCACCTGGTTACCTGCAGGTTGGAGCTGTATCCACAGCATCGCTTTTCTCTCCCTTAGGTGTGTCTGCAGCTTGGCCCAGAGCCACTGGGGAAGGCTAAGCACCAAAATGCCAGAAAGAGCCACTGTGGGGTGAGACAGGGAGGCAACAGCTCTACCCACTCCAAGGTATAGAGGGGAGCCTGATGACCCCAGGAATCTCGTTGGAAAATTGGCTGAGAAAGATTATCTTAAAATTACTTTAAAAATTTGAGATATAATTCACATATCACAAAATTTGTCATTTAAAAGTATACAGTTCAATGATTTTCTAATAATTACAAGGTTATACAACCATCACCACTAATTCCAAAACATTTTCATCACCCTACAAAGAAACCCCACACCCGTTCACAGTCGCTCCCCATTCTTCCCTCACTCCAGCTCCTGGCAACCACCAATCCACTTTCTGTCTCTATACCGAATACTAGTATTTGCCTATGCTGGGCTTTTCTTATACGTGAGATGATACAATATGTGGCCTTTGATGTCTGGCTTTTAATTTACTTTAACATTTTTATTTACGTACTTACCTGGCAGGGGAGATAGCTTGATGATGAAGGTGGTTTTCCCAGGGTGAGGCTTGTCTATTGCACTCCAGATGTGCTAAGCCCTGCAATGTCCTCAAATGTGGGGAACCTGACTGCATATTGCGATTGGGAGGGACTGTGTTCACGCTTTCCCCTGAAAGACTGATTTATTTACATACGGTAAATGCATTTCGATATACAGTTTTGAGTTTTGACAATGTACAGAGTCATGTAACCATCATCACAAGCAAGATATCAAACAGGTCCTGTTCCCTCATGCTACTCCTTTGTAGTCAATTGTCCCTCACCCACCCTAATCTGTTTTCCTATACCAGTAGTTAGCAAAACGCGACTCTCGAGCCACATGCGGCTTTTTGGCCCCTTGAGTATGGCTCTTCCACAAAATATCACGTGCTGGCACACACGTACAGTGTGATTGAAACTTGTGGCCCATGCGCAAAAGTCGGTTTTCAGCTCTCAAAAGAAATTTCAATCGTTGTACTGTTATTTGGCTCTGTTGACTAATGAGTTTGCCGACCACTGGCCTATAACTTTGCCTTTTCCAAAGTGTCCTACAAGCGAATCAAATAATATGTAGAGTTTCAAGTCTGACTTCTTTCACTTAGAATGGTGCATTGAAGATTCATCTTCACTGTTGCCTTTATCAGCAGTTCTTTTTCATTGTCAAGTACCATAGTCTTCCACTGTATGGCTGCATCTCAGGTTGCTTATCCACTCTACCAGTTGAAGGACATTTGGTTTAATTTCCATTTTAGGGCAGTTACAAATAAAGCCTTCGTAGTCATTCATATACAGGTTTTTGTGTAAACATAAGTTCGCAATTCTCTTGGGTAAATAGTGGGATTGATGGGACATATAATAAGTGCATATTTAATTTTGTAAGAAACTGCTAATCTGTTTCCCAAAGTACCCATACCATTTTGCATCCCTAGTTCTAGTTGCCCTGTATTTGGTGTGGTCTGTTTGTTTGTTTGCCATTCTAATAAGTGTTAGAAAAGGAATTTCAAAATTTGTTTAAAATAACACATAAAGTGGCAGAGCTAATATTTAATTGTAATCTATCTGTCTCCTAAAATCCTTTTTTTTCTGCATAAACTGCTCCTTAAACAATTCATTTACTCCAGTAGCCCAAACCTGAGACTTGGTTTCTCACCCTCCTCCCCAACAACATGAATTTCAATACCTGCTCTAACTTCTCCACCAACTGAAGCATCCATCTTATATAAAAACTGCTGTTGGAAATTTTAACTCTGCTATTTGGCTTCTGTAAATGTTTGCTTACTTAAATAATAGGGAAAATGAGACTACTCTCACTCTAGAGAGGCCATTAAACCTTCCCTGGACAAATTATTAGTGCTGGCACCAGGTCAGGCCTTTGGTTGAGGTCTCAAGGCCCCAGCACATAGGAGCTCTTTAAGAACTTGCAAAAGGGGTGAGAAACATCCCATATTTGGGGGACAAAGAAGGTATAAACATATAAATAGGGAAAATTCCTGCATGTTGGGGCCCAGAATTTGAGAGACATTTTCCTCTGGACCTGCACGTAATAAATGTAACTCCAAACTCTCTGAGCATTGTTTGATTATTCTGGTTCTCTATAACACAACTATAGGATTTGGGGCTCCATGCAGTCGCCCAGCCACCAGGCCTGGCTAGCCAGCAGCATGGCCAGTGTCTCTGAATACTCAGGCTTCCAAATCTCTGTCCCACTCCACCAGCATCGGAGGCAGTAGGTGGTTCAGGGGTCTGGAGTACTTAGGGGGAATCCAGAGAGAAGGAGACTATGCAATGCCTGAATGTCCATCTAAGCTCTACCTGGAGAGGGTGAGGAGCCTGGAGGCTGATAATCCGGACTGAAGAGCAAAATGCAAGAACACCTAGAGAAGAAGGGACCCCAGGTCAGAGGCTAGAGGCATTACTCCATGTTAGCCTTTGAGCTTGATCTAAGACCTGAGGGCTCAGATCTTTGTAAGTTCTGCAGACAATGCCTGCATCATTCCACAGATTGGCAATGCCTGTCTTGCTGCTGAAGACCTCAGAGTCAAGCATGAGATGGACCTGGCCATGCGACAGTCTGTGGAGAGTGACATCAATGGGCTCCAAAAGGTACCAATGACATCAATATCACTGGGCTACAGCTGGTACAGAGAGTGAGGCTGTGAAGAGGGAAGTAGTCTTCATAAAGAAGAATCACAACAAGGAAGGAAATGGTCTACATACCATACCAGACTACAACTCTACACATCCACAAACAACACACTCAAGGGGAAGACTCAGTGAGCACCAAAGACCCACTGAAGCAAGTCCTGCTCCATAGGGTGTCTCCTACACAACAGTACGTCCATTGTAGTCTCAGCTGGTCCTCACAGCCAATTGGCCTGGAGATCAGTTCCTTCCAGTGATATCAATAGCAATCAAGGCTCAATTACAACAAGACTGTGCACACAGGGGCACACCTGGAGTGCCCAGCTCAAGTGCTGGGGAGGCTGAGACACTGGGCCGGCCCTACAGGACACCTACTACACAAGGCCACTCTACCAATTTCAGGAGACATAACAGCTCTACCTAATCCATAGAAATAAGCACAGGAAAGCAGCCAAAATGTGGAGATAAATATGTCACAAATGAAAGAAGTGGAAGCAAGCAAACTACTAGATAGAGTTCAAAACAATGGTTTTAAGGTTACTCAAGGATTTTTATGAGAGCTTCAAGGGATTTAGTGGGACTTTTAAGAATGTCCAAGTCAAAAAGATCAATCATAAATTAAGCATGTACTAACTGAAATTAATAATAAATTAGATGGATTCAATAGTAGAGGAGAATCAAATCAATGATTAGGAATATGAGGAAGCAAAACCAACCAATCAGAAGAGCAAAAAGAAAAAAGAATCCAAAAATATGAAGGTAGTGTAAAGAGCCTCTGGGACAACTTCAAGCGTACCAACATTTACTACATGGGGATGCCAGAAGGAGAAGAGAGAGAGAGCAAGATATTTAAAACCCATTTGAAGAAATAATGACAGAAAACTTCCCCTTCCTGTTGAAAGAAATAGACTTAAAAGTCCAGTAAGTGCAGAGAGTCTCAAACAAGAGGAACCTAAAGAGTCCCACACCAAGACACATCAGCATTAAAATGCCAAGGGTTAAAGACAAAGAGAGAATCTTAAAAGCAGCAAGGGAAATGCAATCAGTTACCTACAAGAGTGTATCCATACGACTGCCAGCTGTTTTCTCAACAGAAACTTACTTTTATTTGGAGTGGAAAAAAAATTTTAATTTATTATTTTTTATTTAATAAATATTTATTGCTCAGATTATTACATTTGTTTTTCTTTTTTTCTCCCATAGCTTCCCTCCACCCGGCTCCCACCCCTCCCTCTACCCTTACATCCCCTCATTGTCCTCATCCATAGGTGTATGATTTTTTTTAAAGTATATTTTCTTGATTTTTCACAGAGAGGAAGGAAGAGGGATAGAGAGTTAGAAACATCGATCAGCCACCTCCTGCACGCCCCCTACTGGGGATGTGCCTGCAACCAAGGCACATGCCCTTGACTGGAATCGAACCTGGGACCTTCCAGTCTGCAAGCTGACACTCTATCCACTGAGTCAAACCAGTTTCAGCCATAGGTGTATGATTTTTGTCCAGTCTCTCCCTGCACCCTCCTTCACCCCTTCCCCCCTGAGAATTGTCATTCCAATCCCTTTCTATGCTCCTGATTCTATTATATTCACCAATTTATTCTGTACATCAGATTTTTAATTCACTTAATTTTTAATTTTATTTTATTTATTTATTTATTTTTAAATATATATTTTATTGATTTTTTACAGAGAGAAAGGGAGAGGGATAGAGAGTTAGAAACATCGATGAGATAGAGACATCAATCAGCTGTCTCCTGCACCCTACTGGAGATGTGCCCGCAACCAAGGTACGTGCCCTTGACCAGAATTGAACCTGGGACCTTTCAGTCCGCAGGCTGACACTCTATCCACTGAGCCAAACTGGTTTTGGAGGCCTCCTCTCTTTTTATTTATTTATTTATTTGTTTATTTATTTATTTATTTAACAAGGCCAAGTTTTATTTGTTCTATCCACATGGTCTACCCCAAAGGGATCTAAAGACAGGCATGAGATGAGTCACTACTTTATATTAATAGGATGAAATCAAGTGTCGAATGATGAGTGAAATCACTGCTTAATGTCTTAAACAAATAAACAACAACACCAAACTACAAAACTGAATGTATTACTTCCTTAAGTCAGGGATAGTTAAGCTGGCTGGGCACAGTCTCTCTGAGAAGAGTAGGTAACCAAGCTGATATGATATCTGGAAAATGTAGATCCCAAGAATGGTAATTCACTTAATTTTTAGATTCACTTGTTGATAGATACGTATTTGTTGTTCATAATTTTTACCTTTATTGTTTTCTTCTTCTTCCTCTTCTTAAAGAGTACCTTTCAGCATTTCATATAATACTGGTTTGGTGGTGATGAACTCCTTTAGCCTTATCTGTGAAGCTCTTTATCTGACCTTCAATTCTGAATGATAGCTTTGCTGGGTAGAGTAATCTTGGTTGTAGGTTCTTGCTATTCATCATTTTGAATATTTCTTGCCACTCCCGTCTGGCCTGCATAGTTTCTGTTGAGAAATCAGCTGACAATCATATGGGTGCTCCCTTATAGGTAATTAATTGTTTTTCTCTTGCTGCTTTTAATATTCTCTCTTTGTCTTTTGCTCTTGGTATTTTTAAAATATATATATTTTATTGATTTTTTACAGAAAGGAAGGGAGAGGGAGAGAGAGTCAGAAATATCGCCAAGAGAGACATCGATCAGCCGCCTCCTGCACACCCCCTACTGGGGATGTGCCAACAACCAGGATACATGCCCTTGACCAGAATCAAACCTGGGACCTTTCAGTCTACTGAGCCAAAACAGTTTTAGCTACTCTTGGTATTTTAATTATGATGTGTCTTGGTGTGGTTCTCTCTGGATTCCTTTTATTTGGAGTTCTGTGTGCTTCCTGGACTTGTAAGTCTAATTCTTTCACCAGATGTGGGAAGTTTTCAGTCATTATTTCTTCAAATAGGTTTTCAGTATCTTGCTCTCTCTCTTCTTCTGGCACCTCTGTAATTCTGATGTTGGTACACTTGAAGTTGTCCCAGAGGCTCCTTACACTATCTTCACATTTTTGGATTCTTTTTTTTTTCTTTTCCAGTTGAGTGTTTTCTGCTCCTTTGTATTTCAAATCTTTGTCTTGATTCTTGTCTTCCTCTAGTCTGCTGTTAGGTCTCTGTATATTTTTTATTTCAGTCAGTGTATGTTTAATTTCTAGTTGGTCCTTTCTCATCTCCTCATGAGTCTCGCTAAATTTATCCATTTTTTCTTTATTTTTTAAAATATATTTTATTGATTTTTCACAGAGAGGAAGGGAGAGGGATAGAAAATCAGAAACATCGATGAGAGAGAGACATTGATCAGCCGCCTCCTGCACATCCCACACTGGAGATGCGCCCGCAAGCAAGGTACATGCCCCCTACCGGAATCGAACCTGGGACCTTTCAGTCCACTGAGCCAAACCGGTCTTGGCTATCCATTTTTTCTAAGAAATTCTTGAAAAACCTTATAACTGTGGTTTTGAACTCTATATCCAGTCATTTGTTTTCCTCTATTTCTTTCATTTGTGATCTGTTCCTTTGTCTCTGCATTTTCATTATGCTGGGAAAACTTCTGTGCTGGAATCAGCCTTATGATGCAAGACTTACAAAATTGCAAAAGTCTCTGTGTTGAGCTTGGATGGTGTGGAGTTTCAGGGCTTAAAACATGGCCTTGGCTTCCAGTCAGCCCAGCCCTACTCAGCCCCTGAGTCTCATGTGTTTCTCAATAATTGATGCAGGTGTCTCTGTGCACATGTGCGTGCCTCTAGACCTCTGCCTTCCCAGTTCCCCTGTGCTCCAGGCCCTGTATGAGTCTGGGTCCCCAGGGTCTTACTCAAAACTGGGGTTCAGTGCAGCTGGGAGTCTCTGTTTCCTTCCTACCAGAGGAAACCAACCAGGCACTCCACTGCTCGCTCTCTCCTCTGAGTCTCTGTGAGACCCTCTCTTTCCTTCTAGTTGTAGAATTTCCACTCAGCCAGCTTTCCTTCGTTTCTTGATGATGTCCATTCTGCCTTTTAGTTGTAGTTTTGAAATTGTGCAAAACAGCAGTTTAGGTGTTCACCTATGCAGCCATCTTGGTTTCTCCTCTCTCAACAGAAACTTTGCAGGCCAGAAGGGAGTGGCAAAAAATATTCAAGGTGATAAACAGCAAGGACCTACAACCAAGATTACTCTAACCAGCAAAGCTATCATTTAGAATTGAAGATCAGATAAAGAACTTACCATACAAGGAAAAAGGTAAAGAGTTCATCACCACAAAGCCAATATTACATGAAATGTTGAAGAGTATTGTTTAAGAAGAGGAGAAAGTGTGTGTGTGGGGGGGAGGAAGAAAAGGATGAAGAAGAAAAGGAGAAGGAGGAGAAGAAGAAGGAAAAAAAGGAAGAAGCAGAAGCAGCAGCAGCAGAAGAAATATGAGTAAGATGGCAATATATCCGTATCTATCAATAATTGAACCTAAAAATCAAAATAAATGAATAGGAAATCTAATGAAAAATAAGCTTGTGAGTAAAATAGAATCAGAGGTATGGAAACATGGAACAGACAGACAAATCTCAGAGGGAAGGGGGTGGGGGGGAGATTAACCAAAAATCTTACCTATGGACACCAACAAAAGGGTGGTGAAGACCTGGGGCAGGGTAGGGCGGGAACCGGGTGGAGTGACATCTTATAATACTCTCAATAATAAAGATACTTTTTAAAAGAGTGAGAGAAAGATAAAATAAGGACCAACAAAACCTCAAAAACTTTGGAGAACAGCTTCACTACCTACCATATATAAAAGTGGCCGGCAAACTCATTAGTCAATAGAGCCAAATATCAACAGTACAACGACTGAACTTTCTTTTGAAAGCCAAATTTTTTAAACTTAAACTTCTTCTAATGCCACTTCTTCAAAATAGACTTGCCCAGGCTGTGGTATTTTGTGGAAGAGCCACACTCAAGGGGCCAAAGAGCCACATGTGACTCATGAGCTGTGGTTTGCCAACCACTGATATGTAATATAGATAAATGTTCATTCTTAAAAGGTGTAGGGTGTGGTCACTGGTTTGGCTCAGTGGATAGAGCATCAGCCTGCAGACTGAAAGGTTCTGGGTTTGATTCCGATCAAGGGCACATGCCCTGGTTGCAGGTTCGATCCCATTAGGGTGCGTGCAGGAGGTAGCCAATCAATGATTCTCATTATTGTTTTCTCTCTCTCTCCCTCTCCCTTTCTCTCTGAAATCAATTATATATATATAAAAGGTGTAGGGCAACATGAAGTGAAAAGTGTTCATATAGAAGCATTGCATTATTCTAAAGATAAGTCCTGTCCAAGATTTTCAACACCTTCTTACCAGTAGCCACGGAAAGCCTTGGCTGGCTGCACAGGCTCTGCTGCTGTAGAGACAGGCTTCTGGCTGTCCTTTTTCCTGGATTCAGAAAGAGCCCACACGGCTTATAAACGGAGTTTCCATCAACATCCCACAAGAGACTGAAAATTCAAGCCTCTGCCCCTTATTTACTCCATTCCTTGGATTCATATTGTTATTCCAGCCCTGTCCTATTCACTTAGATTTCCTTCTGAGAGTAGGTGCCAGGAATCCTCTAAGCCGCAGGGTGATAAAGCTCTAGGGCAGCTCCTGCAGGATAGAGCAGGAAACTGGGAAAGGGCACCTCCTCTCCACATGCTGCCTGAGGCCTTGGCAGAGACTTCAGAGAGTCTCCAAGCCAAAGCTCTTGGGACTAGAACTGAGTGTTATAATGAGTTACCATGAGCTTGGCAGACAGAAGGCCTAGCTGGAAACTGTCTTCTATATCAGCTGTGTGACTTGGGGCAGAAGTTCTTTGAAAAATGAAGATGGTTATGACCTCTGTTAATGTGCTATGAGGAGTAGCAGTTTGTAAATGAAGCATCCGGCACACAGTAATGGCTTAATAAATGGTAGCTATTATCATGATACTTGGAGCTAAATAGAAGCCTTATGCATTTTCATACAAACTCTGCAGAGAGTTAGTTCTGGGGGCCTGGGACTTGATCTCCTGTGACCTTGGGCTGTGTTTAGAGTAAAAGGATGACAAGTTCTTGTTAACTGGTTAAAATTAGTGTACTGTTATTGTTTTCATTACACCTAGTTTACGTGGATGAAATGTAAACACAGTATGGATAAATATGAATGTAATCATCAAAAGTTCAAAAGTTGATTTAAAAAAAAATCTAGAAAAAATTTTTTTGCTAAGATCAACTGCCAAAGAGCCTTAAGGAAGTAAAGACTAACTTTCATTTCTTTTACTTCTCACATTGCTGTTCTGGTTTGAATTCTTGAGTTAGCAATTACTTTATGTATTGTGATACAATGGCAAATGAAAATACATACAATCTGGAAACATTCACATAAACTTTTTAAAAAACAGGTTGGCTTGGATGGCCATATACAAACCCTTGTCTGGAACTTAGACAAGGCTGCCCGCTGCTGGGCCTTTGTAGTGCTGCAGATAATCCATAACCTTTGGGCAATTTGGCCCTCAGAGTGAAGTCTTCTGAACCCAGACCATCTCTTTTCATCTTCATAGTTGTCAGTCTGTGGGTCTCACGCTGGTGTACAGACCAGCAGAGGGCGGTGTCCCTCAAGTGTTTGTTATTCTTTGAGGAAAGAGATCACATCTTTTACTTCCCAATATTGCCTTACATTGGTATACAATTTAAAGAGCCATTTCAGCCTGGATGGCATGGTTCAGTGGTTGAGTGTTGACCTATGAATCAGGAGGTCATGGTTCGATTTTCGGTCTGGGTATATGCCCAAGTTGTGGGTTCGATCTCCAGTATGGGGCATTCAGGTGGCAGCAGATTCATGATTTTCTCTCATCATTGATGTTTCTATTTTTTTCTCCCTCTTCCTTCCTCTCTGAAATCAGTAAAAATAGATATTTTTAGCAAATAAATAAATAATAGCCATTTCACACACACTTCACATGTCCTGTGAATTAAGACTAGATAAAAGTTTTCCTCAGCCCTAATCGGTTTGGCTCAGTGGATAGAGCGTCTGCCTGCCAACTGAAGAGTCCCAGGTTTGAGTCCGGACAAGGACATGTACCTTGGTTGCAGGCATATCCCCAGTAGCGGGCATGCAGGAGGCAGTTGATCAGTGTTTCTCATTGATGTTTCTAACTCTCTATCCCTCTCCCTTCCTCTCTGTAAAAAATCAATAAAATATGTGTTTTTTGAAAAAGTTATCCTCAGTGTTCATGGAAGAATACAGGTTAAGAGACAGCAAGTGATTTGTCCAAGATCAAACATTCTGTAAAGGAGAAAAAAAAAGTTATAGAATCCAGGCCTTTGGACACTTAGGCTTGTGTTCTTTCTGCCTGACCATAATAAAACCATTACTTTTACTTTTTATTTTATTTTTATTTATTTATTTATTTAATATATTTTATTGATTTTTTACAGAGAGGAAGGGAGAGAGATAGAAAGTCAGAAACATCGATGAGAGAGAGACATCGATCAGCCGCCTCCTGCACGCCCCACAGTGAAGATGTGCCCGCAAGCAAGGTACATGCCCCCGACCAGAATCGATCCAGGGACCTTTCAGTCCGCAAGCCAACACTCTATCCACTGAGCCAAACCGGTCTCGGCTTACTTTTACTTTTTAAAATAGCTTATTTACTATGTCCTAGGTCAGCAATTTTCAGCCTTGGCTACACATTAAAATCCCTTAGGATTCTTAAAAAAGTAACTCCCACCCTAGCTGGTTTGGCTCAGTGACTAGAGCATCATCCTGTGGACTGAAGGGGCCCGGGTTTGATTCTGGTCAAGGGCACATGCCCAAGTTGTGGGCTTGATCCCCAATGTGAGGGTGCAGGAGGCAGCCAATCAATGATTCTCTCTCATTATTGATGTTTCTCCCCCTCTCCCTTTCTCTCTGAAATCAATAAAATGTGTATTTTTTTTAAGTAATTTCCATGCCGGGACCTCACCACAACCAATTATATCAGATCTGTTAGGCCATTTGAGGTTTTTATTAACAATCGAAGGTGGTTCTAATGTACAGTATCAAGTGCCATTGTGTAAGTGGTTTATAATCACTTCATTGAAACTTCATCACCATCCCATTAACTAGGTATTATTGTCCACATGTTGCAGGTGAGGAAACCAAGGCACAGGAAGGATGAGTAAACTTTCCAACTGACATCACAATTCCCAAACTATGCACCAAGATGCTTCCAGTTACCACAGTGGGGTTCTGCAGGATATTTGAAAAATTTCAGGGAAACAGCAATACTTTTGGTGAACTACTAGCTCAAGGCAGTTCACCAATTGTACAGTAGATGGTGGTACAGTCCTATCTGTGACATCATGACTTTTCTAACTGGATTTTTCAAGGTGAGGTCAATGTGGAACAGGAAATGAATGTGGTGTTCAATCTAATTCCAGAGTTAAAAAAGTGATGCAATGCCCAACAGTCACAAATATCCCATGAGCAACTGTAATAACCTGATTGTGGTAATTTTAATTGAATTCAAATTTTTCTTTCAATTTATTATTTTTTCCAAATGATTTTATGCTATATGGTTAGGACATAAATATTTGTTAACTTGTCTGGACCTGGCTATTTAATAAAGGAAACTTACCCAGCCAGTGTTGCTCAGTGGTTGAGCATTGTCCAATGAATCAGGTTACAGTTCATTTCCCAGTCAGGGCACTTGCCAGGTTTTTGGGCTCAATCCCCAGGAGGAGGAGTGCAAAAGGCAGCTGATCAGTGATTCTCATCATTGATATTTCTCTCTCTCCCTATCCCTTCCTCACTCTGAAATCAATAAAAACATATTAGGGGAAAAAAATAAAAGAAACTTGATGGCATTTTTGGAAAAAAGAAAAAAGGCACTAAAGCATTATGGACACCACCATAATGCCAAGGTCACACAGAAAGGGCTAGAGGTAGGATTTAAATTTGGTCAGTTTGACCCCAGAGTTTGAGCACTTAACCATTCCTCTGCACTGGGCTCAATCAGTGCTTTTCTTCTATGCTCTGTCCTAGATGCTGAACCCTAAATGTTGAATTAGGGGTCAACCTGAATTGATAGAGCAGACATAAAGTGACCATTACTATTAGAACCAAAGATTATTACAGTGTCCTCTGGCAAGTTTATATAGTATCCTTGAGTCTCAGTTTCCTCACCTGTAAAACAGAGATAGCAAAATCTACACTGCAGAGTTGTGTGGATTACAAGATAAAACCATAAGGTATCTATCTCAGTGTTTGTTCTTTCTCTGGCTTCCCTCCTCACTTCCATGACAGACCTAAAGAATAGGAACACACCAATGTCCACGGATGTGTGAAACACACACACACACACACACACACACACACACACACCATCTAACTATCTGTGTCTGCCCAATCTTCAACCTCAAGCACGTTGTTATTATTTTTTAAATATTTTTATTTATTTCAAAGGAAGAGAGAGACAAATAGAAAAACATCAATGATGAGAGAATTATTGATGGGCTGCCTCCTGCAACCCTGGCATGTGCCCTTGATTGGAATGGAACCCAGGACTCTTCCATCTGTAGACCGACGCTCTGTCCAGCTAAGGTTCAAGCACATTATTTTACATCTTTACCTACCTATAATTTCAGCATCTTGGTAGATCAAATCAGCACAAAAATAAAATGTCAGGATGAGGCAAATAAAATAAATTCTTGAACTCACTCTCCTTCCTCTACCTATCCTCCATGCATAGCTGCTGCTATTGAGAGATTCTTTCCAGCCTCACAGTGTTGGAAGCTGCCCATTGCCTTCACTAGCATAAAGAGGTGGATAAGGAGCTGGAAAGCTGGTCAATCTTGAGGCTCTGGCAAGGGTCAGAGCCATACACCCACCAACTGGTGGAGACAAAGGTAGTTGAAGCAACTTCCACCTTTTAGTCTTATGTAAATCCTTGCTGATAGGCTATCACTGAGCTATTACTGGAATTGCCTGTAATAGCTCAGGTGCATCCCAAAACCTGAATAAAAGGGATAGCAAGGCCAGAGCAAGTCCTCCCTTGGGCTTCTGCCTGGCCCTCAATTCCCAAATTAGTATTTCTTGCCTCATTTGTGTTTGGCCTCCTCCAGAACCCGAACCCTGAACCTGAACCCTGAACCACACTGGACATGGGGGGACACTTGCACCATAGCATCGTGCAGCTCCACAGTCAGGTACACCCCTCCCTTTCCAGGTGCTCATTATGTCACCGTCCCTAATACTGCTGGACCGAAGGGATGCTCAGGACCTAAAAAATGTCCTCCATTTCATCTCAACACACACACACACACACACACACACACACACACACTCCAGTCACAAATTTTTAGCAGCATCAGCCCCAGAACCAATGACCACCTCCCCCAGGTGTATTTACAGGAGGAAATCCTAGGTGCCTGAGCTTTCATCTTCAAATATGATTTTTTTGGGTACTTGAAGACTTTTATAAAATAAATCTCCTGCAAGAGGTGACTCTGTGTCTCACCTGATTAAACTCAAGGTCAGCTTCTGGGGAGGAAGTAGAAGAAGCACTCGTGTCCCTAACATATTTCTTCTCATAAACATCTAGTGAGCATCTACTGTGTGCTAGACACAAAGGCATGGGCATGAACAAAATGCAATCCCTGCCCTCGAGGGTTATGGTCTAAGGAAGGACGCAGGCAATTACAAATCCCGTGTGATAGATGCTAATGCAGAAAGAAAGTAGAGGCATTATGGAAGCACATAAGAGGGACAAGAATTCACACTTAGAGGGTCAGCAAAGACTTCCTGGAAGAAGTGAATCTAGACTGAAAATTAAAGGATAATGAAAAAGAATTAGCCAGATTAAGAAGGCAGGGGGCATTCTAGGTAGAGAAAATGGGACAACAGAGGGAAATGTCCAGGGATGAAAAAGCAAGGCGAGTGTATTTCACAATTGTGCAAAGGAATTGGGGCACACTTATGACTGCTTTTAGAACCCAAAACCTAGTCAAATGTTTTTATTAAAAAAAACTATTTACTAAAGTTCTACCACATGTAAAGACTCTTTGATGGCAGTATGTGTGAGTGTGTACACATACACACCACAACAGTGTGAGTCTTTCACTACTCTTCCCTATCTTGCTACATATAGACACTACCTTCTTAAGACCCTCATGATCCCAGGCTAGCATCTTACTTAGATGGCAGGCCTCATTTGATTATTTTTCTTTCTTTTTAATGTATTTTCATTGATTTCAGAGAGGAAAGAAGAGGAAGAAAGAGATAGAAACTTCCATGATGAATCACTCACCACTGCCTCCTGCACGCCCCACACAGGGGATGGAGCCTGCAACCTGGTCATGTGCCCTGACTGGGAATTGAACTGTGACCTGATTCATGGGGTCAATGCTCAACTACTGAGTCACACCAGCTGGGCATGGTTTGATTCTTGCTTTGCATTTCAGCAGCCCTGATGAGAAAGTTCCAGTTTTAGGTGGGACTTATATTAACCCTTCACCCACCAGGGGCAGTGGGTCAGAAGTGAGGTGATAGTAAGATGGTGCTGTACCCATTCTGAATGTGGAGGAAAAAGGAATTTTATGGACAGTAGCCTCACATTGTGATCTGATCATAAATTCTTAACTGGGCAGGAATTCGTGGGTAACTTATCACTCCAGTCATATGACTTTTTAGTAAAAGGTTTATCTTTGCCTAAAGCACATTGTTTCTGTGCATCTAGGTTAACACACCTTTGCAATGTCCCTTTCAGACCCTTCTTTCACAGCATAACCACATCAGGAGAGCACTAATCAGGTCAGAGTGTAGTCCCTATATGCCAAGGTTTCAGTTTGATCCCCTGTCATGTTTCTCTGTCTCTCTCCCTTCCTCTCTCTCAGATCATTAAAAATTATTATAAGCAAAATTAGCTATGGTTGCCTGCCCAGAATGGTTGAATATCAACCTCTGAACCAGGAGGTCATGGTTCAATTCCCAGTCTGGGCACATACCTGAATTGCAGGTTGGATTCCCAGTGTGGGGCGTGCAGGAGGCAGCCGATCAATTATTCTCTCTCATCATGGATGTTTCTCTCTCTCTCTTCCTCTCCCTTCCTCTCTGAAATCAATTTAAAAATATAATTTTAAAAAATTAGTCAGGCCGAGACCGGTTTGGCTCAGTGGATAGAGCGTCGGCCTGTGGACTGAAGGGTCCCAGGTTTGATTCCGGTCGGGGTCATATACCTTGGTTTCGAGCACATCTCCGGTATGGGGCGTGAGGATGAGGCTGGTCGATGTCTCTCTCTCTCTCTCGTCGAAGTTTCTGGCTCTCTGTCCCTCTCCCTTCCGCTCTGTAAAAAAATCAATAAAATACATTTTAAAAAATTAGTCAGGGTAGAAATACACCCTAGGAGGCACTGCTTTTGAGAAGCCTCTGAAAGCTTGAAGCCCTTGACCTGCTTGTGACCTGGGCAAGATCTATGCCCTTCCCAGCTTTTGGGAAACAGTCACTCTGGCCCTTCCTGCCAAGCCCAGATTGCTGATGTCATCCGTGCGGGATGTGTAGCTGGACAGGAACCTTTCACCTCCTTCCTGCCCACTCATTTCCCTGCTGCGGCTGCAGCTCCCTGGATTGCAGGCAGCACCTGCTAACATGGTGCCTGACTCCTCTGGTGGCAGAAGCAGGAGTTGGATTAGACTCTGCTGTCCTGGGGGGGGGGGGGGGGAGGACTTCATGATTCTGGCCCAGGCTTTGGGGGTCCCTAGGGTTCCTCTTCAGATGGCTGTGTAGTCATCCTCAGGAAGGGGAGCAGCTGCCTCGCTGAGTTCTGGGACCGTCGCCTTCTGGAGGCCTCTCCACGCGGAGTGCAGTCTAAGACAGAACCCAAAGGCACCCACTCACAGACCCCTCTCCAAGGCCTGAGAAGAGGGTGGCTTCGGAGGTGGCTGCGAGTTCCTGTCTAAGAGATGGGCAGACGTGGTTCTCCATCTCCAAACCTTCCCGCCCTGCCCCCGCCCGGCCAGCAGGATGCTGGTTCCTGCGGTCGGTCTGAGGGACGCACCCCGCCGCTACGTCTGGGTTCAGGGGTGAAGGTGAGGACAGACTCCTCCCTTCCCTTTGCGGGGCGGCCGGCTGTTTCCGGCTGAATCAGCCCTGCGCCAAGAGCACGGTTCCCACGGCCAAGGGAGGCTCGCCCACCCCCTTCCTCCTACGCGGGGAAGCCCCCTCCACCCTCACTCCCACCCCCACCCCACCCCGCAGCAGTGCGCGCCTGATGGGTGGCCCGATGGCCCGCGGCCAGGCCAGCCGGCGGGAAGCGGCGCGCAGCGGCGGGGCGAGCAGAGGGCTGCGCGGGGGTCCTGCGCTCTCAGACGGTGGGAGCCAGCGCTGTGAATCCCGAGAGGCACGCGGGGACCCCAGCCAGACGGGACGGGACGCAGCGCTTAGGTTACCCTTCTGTCCTCAAACAAATTTACTGTTGGGGAATTTGCATTAAAGAGTGATTCCTCCCCAGTTCAGAAATCCCTTAGTAAAGTAATTCCCGCTTCTAAGAGGAAGCAATTGTCTCCTCTGACGGCCCCTTCTGTTTCAAGAAGCACCGGGAAGGGATACATACACCTGAGGCTTAAGTATGAAAGGAAGTGTGAGGGATCCTTAAGAGCGGGGCTCCTTTGCCCACAGGCGTGGCTCAGTGACTGACCTCCTTTGAACCAAAAGGTCACAATTCGATTCCTGGTCAGGGCACACGCCTGGGTTCCAGGGATTCCCAGTCTGGAGTGTGCAGAAGGCAGCCGGTTAATGATTCTCTCTCTCACTCTCCCCTTGAAATTAAATAAATAAATAAATATATATATATATATATATATATATATATATATATACACACATACACACACACACACACACACACACACATTCCTAAATAATAAAGAGGTGATATGCAAATTAACCCTCATGCCCTCACAAGATGGCTGCCTATGACCTGGCCAGCAAGGGAATTAGTGAGGGAGGACCAAATGACTGAACAGCAGGCTGGAGGGAGGGGAGGTGTCCAGCAATTGGGGGTGATCAGGCTGGCAGGGGGGACAGTGAGGGGCAACCAGGCTGAGGGGGGAGGGGCAGTTAGGAGCGACCCCGCCAGCACTCGGAGGCAGTTAAAGGACAACCAGGAAGGCAGGCAGGTGAGCGATTAGGAGCCAGTGGTCCAGGATTGTGAGAGGGATGTCCAACTGCCAGGGATTGGATTTAAACCAGCAGTCAGACATCCCCCGAGGGGTCTTGGATTGGAGAGGTTGCAGGCTGGACTGAGGGACCCCCCCCCCCCACCCCCATGCATGAATTACATGGATCAGGCCTCTAGTATATATATTTTAAAGCATGGGCTACTAAGTCAAATGTGATTCCTGATTTTGCTGGGTTTCTTTCTTTCTTTCTGAGCTATATTTCTGTTGTTGGTCAGAGGCAATTTCCTCATCTGTAAAATATATAATTATTATTATTGCACCTGTTTCTTAGGATTAATGTGAAGATTAGAATAGACAAAAACATGGACCACACTAGTACATGTATGAATTCAATGCATGGTTGTAAAATATACCTGTTAGGGGACAACATTTTATCCCAAAAGCTCGAGATTTCACACACAAAAAAGAAAGTGTACCTGGACAGGTGGGTTTTGTATTGTCACCCAAATCATACTGAGTAGACTAAGACTGAATTCCTACCAATTAATTCTGTTTTCCATATTGAAGGCAAACTAAGAATTGAGATGTAAAGAGTGCTTCCTAAAACACTACTTAATATGTACACTCCCATATGTGCACTCCCCCTCCCTGCCTCACAAACACAGACACACACACAAGGTTTTATCTCAGTCTCCAGAGCCACAGGCCAAGAGAAGCAAACATGGATGTCTCCTTGTGGCTTCATATAATCAACTTTGTTGATTTTTCTTAACTTATTAGACAGTTACTTAATTGAGGCACAGGGAAATTAAGTAACTGTCTAATAAGCAATAATTTATAAAAAATAAATCTCCCCTCCTTTTTGTCCTTGTTGTGATTGTCCAAACTAGAGTCAGTTTCTAGAGCACCACGCATCTCAGCTGAGTCTAAAAAGATGAATAAAGTTCACAGGTAAAGAAACAAAGAACAGGTCATTTTAGGTAGAGAGGAAGAGCACAGGCAAGGCTCAGAGGCTTCACAGGACATTTCTGTGAAACAATATGCAGTTCTGTGCAGAGGAACCTAGGTTGCAGCTGGGGCACTATGGCATAATAGTTTAGCACACGAACTCATGGGCTGCAGTGCCTGAGTTTGAACTCCATCTCTGTTGCTTACTAGACAGTTACTTAATTTCTCTGTGCCTCAATTTTTTTTTTTTAATAACAAATGCAGCCACATTGTGTGTGTTTGGTTTTGTTTTTTTTTTATTGATTTTGTAGAGAGGAAGGGAGAGGGATAGAGAGTTAGAAACATCGATGAAAGAGACATCGATCAGCTGCCTCCTGTATGTCCCCCACTGGGGATGTGCCCCCAACCAAGGTACATGCCCCTGACTGGAATTGAACCCGGGACCCTTCAGTCTGCAGGCCAACGCTCTATCCAACTGAGCCAAACCGGTCTCAGCCTGACTAATTTTTTAAAACTATATATTTTTATTGATTTCAGAGAGGAAGGGAGAGGAAGAGAGAGAGAGAAACATCCATGATGAGAGAGAATAATTGATCGGCTGCCTCCTGCATGCCCCACACTGGGGATCCAGCCTACAATTCAGGTATGTGCCCAGACTGGGAATTGAACCATGACCTCCTGGTTCAGAGGTTGATGCTCAATCATTCTGGGCAGGCAACCATAGCTAATTTTGCTTATAATAATTTTTAATGATCTGAGAGAGAGGAAGGGAGAGAGACAGAGAAACATGACAGGGGATCAAACTGAAACCAGGACCTCTCAGTCCACAGACCAACTCTCTATCCACTGAGCTAAACCGGTTTCGGCTCAATTCTTTATCTATAAAGTAAGATCATAAAAGTATGCACTCCCTAGGATGTTGAGAAGATTCAATAAATTAATCCTATGTAATAAAAGCCTAATACAGTGGTACCTCGAGATATGAGTGCCCTAAAATATGAGATTTTTGAGATACGAGCCGTCGAGCAAGCGATTTTTGCTTTGAAATACGAGCAACATTTGAGATAGGAGTAATAGTGCGGATTGGCCGGCTGCACACGACCCACCAGTTTACCGCGACTCGAGCGTCTCAGTTTACGGAACACCTCAAGGTTACGGAACGAATTAAACTCATATCTCGAGGTACCACTGTATGCTAATGTGACTATTTAACCAGTCACTATGACACACACTGACCACCAGGGGGCAGATGCTCTGACCAGTAGGTTAGCAACCGGTAGGTTGATGCTGGGTTTTGGCTGACTGGGACTGGGTGAGTTGGGCTGGACACACCTTACAGCCCTCTTGAGGTGCTTCCCCAGCTCCAAACGTGCACCCTTGGGGTCCCTAGGCCTGGCCTGTGCCTTCTCCCAATCTGGGACCCCTTGAGAGATGTCAGAGAGCTGGTTTTGGCCCGATCCCTGAAAACCAGGCCACCGGTTAACAAATCCATGCACTGGGCCTCTACTGAATTAATCAAACATGGAGTAGCCATGTTTTTATTTCACAATTCAACCTCAAGTACACCCTCTACAAGAAGCTTTCTTCAACTAATCTGAAATGACTATGCATTATGTACAATCACAATGCACTTCATTTCTCTGTATCAATGTTTTAACAACTCCTACAACACTGGCCTGAGGGTTGGTCACATCAATAAGAGGGAAGTTTACTGCAGCATCAAGAAGGTGTCTTGTGACACAATGACTCAGTTAATACTTTCAATATTTAGTCAGTAAATATTTACTATGTGCCAGGCATCATGTTTCACAGGCCTTTCCATAGAGCCCCACATTATGGGAGAATTAGATGGAAAGTGATAGGCTTATTATTACTATTTTTTAATTATTTTTATTGATTTCAGAGAGGAAGGGTTAAGGATAGAGAGATAGAAACATCCATGATGAGAGAGAATCATTGATCAGCTGCCTCCTGCACACCCCCTACTGGGGATTGAGCCTGCAACCCAGGCATGTGCCCTTGGCTGGAATCAAACCTGGGACCCTTCAGTACACAGGCGATGCTGTATCCACTGAGCCAAACTGGCTAGGGCGAGGGTGATTGATTTAAAGATATCAGAAAGACCAACCTTTGTTTCCAATACATGTCTTCCCGACTACTTGAAAGATTTAGCACTGATTTCACTTCTTCAAACCCTTCTTAAGGGTGATGCATTCTGATTGGGTCATAATTCTAGGTTACCCAGAGTAGATCTGATATCTAACAGCAGTAGGAATTCCATTATCTGATCCATAATGGTTTCAATGGGTCTGTGAACACTGAAAATTATGTGTTTATCTGTGCAGTTTCCCCCACACCCTGGGGAGTTCTATTTCAGGCACTACACAAACTAGATAATTCGACGATCTTCTCAATTTCAAAATACCTAAGACATAAAAAAAAAAAAGCAAATTTAAATGCATAGCAGAACTTGAAGGGGAAAAAGAAAAATCGACAGGGGCAACAAATAAACGTGAAGACTCATGTGCAGACAGAGGCAGGGATTGGAGGTGTGCTTCCATAAGTCGAAGAATGTGTGGAGCTCCCAGAAGCTGGAAGAGACATGGAAGGATTCTCCCCCAGAACCCTTAGAAACAGCAGAGCCCTGCCGACATCTTTGGGCTTTGGACCTTAAGAATTATGAGAGAACCACCCTGATCGGTTTGGCTCGGTGGACTGAGGGATCCCAGGGTCGATTCTAATCCGGGGTGTGTACCTTAGTTGTGGGCACATCCTCAGGAGGGGGTGTGTAGGAGGCAGCTAATGGATGTTTCTAACTCTCATTGATGTTTCTAACTTTATCTCTCTCCCTTTCTCTCTGTAAAAAAATCAATAAAATATATATTTTTTAAATTATGAGGGAATGAACTTCCATTGTTTTAAGTCACCCAGTCTGTGGTACTTTGTTACAGCACCCCTAGGAAACTAATAGAGGTGGGATAGGGTGCTGTGTAGAAAGAGAATGCTATCATTTACACATGTGCAGGAATATGGCAAATTAACTCATTTTAGGTCACCGGAAAGCCATGTTGGATCATGGGGAGTGGGATGGGAACAAGATAATGGGGAGAAGAGAGGGGAGAGGGGTATAGTGCTGTGGAATGCTAGGGTTCTAGGGGTTGAGTATACCTGGGGCCAGACCAGGGCTGGACTGAGAGCAGAGGTCTGGGACAAGGCACAGGCCTTAGAAGAGAAGCTTTCCCATTAGTATTATCCAAGAAGTGACTCTGGGGACAGGCCACACTTCTGGGTTCTCTAAATGTAGGGGTTCTCACTCTTCTCACACCTTTTGTTAATTAACCTGCATCTATGAATATACGTTTTGATTTTGTCTCACTGACCAGTTTGTTCAGTGAATAGTACATCTGCCTGCAGACTGAAAGGTCCGGGTTCAATTCTGATCAAGAGCATGTACCTTGATTGTGGGCACATCCCCAGTGGGAGGTGTGCAGGAGGCAGCAGATCGAGATTTCTCTCTCATCGATGTTTCTAACTTTCTATCCGTCTCCCTTCCTCTCTGTAAAAAAATCAATAAAATATATTTTTAAAAATTTGCCTACCAAGAGATCCTGACTAACAAGTGAGAACTAATAATTATTTATTAGTTCACTTCAACATTTACTGGCTACCAGGGTGGTAATAAAACCTGAAGGAATTTCATTATCTATCTCATTTAATTTAAATGATTCTAATAAAAATTAAATCACTTGACATTTCAGTTAGTCTAGCAACTTTACTTGAGAGTGAGTATATTAGTTACATATTTTAAAATATTAACAATAGTTCTGGGGACCTTTTCAGTGTAGATAAGGCTGGTTTCCTAATTCTGAAGTGTGAGCAGAGAGCAACCTTGTTTTCTAACCCCGTGAACTCTATACAAAGACCACAGACCCAACAATGCAAATAAAAACAAGATTAAATGCGACTTCATAGATTGTCAGATCCAGAGGCAAAAACAAAGCAAAAAAAGAGGATAAGAATTGACAAGAATGTGGAGAAACAGGAACCTTCATAAATGGCTGGTAGAAATGTAAATGATCTTCCTCCTTTGCAAAAAAGTCTGCTAGTTCCTCAAGGAGTTAAACACAGTTACTATATGACCCAGCAATTGTATACTAAAAGAGTGAATATTATTGTATGTGAATTGTTTCTCAATAATAATAAAAAGGAAGTCTCAGCCCATCTCTGTGCTCTCTTCATTCACTGCCCATCTCCAAATGCTACCACTTTTATGACTCTGGTGCATCTTTCCAAAGAAAAGTTATGTATCTATAGGTATATAGATATATAGATATTATTTTTTGTACAATTGAGACATTTCAGCCTTCATGGTGTGGCTCAGTTGGTTAGAGTATTATCCTGTGTACCAAATGGTCACAGGTTTGATTCTTGATCAGGGCACATACCCAGGTTTTGAGTTCAATCCCTTGTCGAGGTACATGCAGAAGGCTGCTAATCAATATTTCTCTCTCATATCCATATTTCTCTCTCTTTCTCCCTCTCCCTCTTTCTCTCCAAAATAAATTAAAAATATATTTTTAAAAATAATGACTAAATAACATTTTCATAAAAAGAAATATTATTCTGGACATTTCATATAAATGAATTATGCAATACAGCTTTACAATTGTGAGCAAGTGAAACAGTTTACTCTTTTTTTTTAAATTAAATCTTTATTATTCAGATTATTACATTTGTTTCTCTTCTTTCCCCTCCATAGCTCCCCTCCACCCAACTCCCACCTTTCCTCTGCCCTTACCGCCCTCCCATTGACCTCACCATATGTGTATGATTTTTGTCCAGTATCTCCCTGTACCCCCCTCACCCCTTTCCCCCTGAGAATTGTCGGTCCATTCTTTTCTGTGCTCCTGATTCTATTATATTCCCCAGTTTATTCTGTTGATCAAATTTTTAATTCACTTAATTTTTAGATTCACTTGTTGATAGATATGTATTTGTTTTTCATAATTTTTTGGCTTTTACCTTTTTCTTCTTCCTCTTCTAAAAGAGTACCTTTCAGCATTTCATATAATACTGGTTGATGAACTCCTTTAGCTTTTTCTTATCTGTGAAGTTCTTTATCTGCCCTTCAATTCTGAATGATAGCTTTGCTGGATAGAGTATTCTTGGTTGTATGTTCTTGCTATTCATCACGTTGAATATTTCTTGCCACTCCCATCTGGCCTGCATTGTTTCTGTTGAGAAATCAGCTGACAGTCGTATGGGTGCTCCCTTGTAGGTAATGAAATGTTTTTCTCTTGCTACTTTTAATATTAATATTTTTAATATTTTAAATAAAATATTAATATTTTAAATTTTAATATTAATATCTCTCTTTGTCTTTTGCTCTTGGTATTTTAATTATGATGTGTCTTGCTGTAGTCCTCTTTGGATTCCTTTTATATGGGGTTCTGTGTGCTTCCTGGACTTGCAAGTCTATTTCTTTTACCAACTGTGGAAAGTTTTCAGTCATTATTTCTTTAAATAGGTTTTCAGTATCTTGCTCTCTCTCTTCTTCTGGCACCCCCAAAATTCTGATGTTGGTACGCTTGAAGCTGTCCCAGAGGCTCCTTACATTATCTTCACATTTTTGGATTCTTTTCTCTTCTTGCTTTTCCAGTTGAGTGTTTTCTGCTTCTTTATATTTCAAATTTTTTACTTGATTCTTGCCTTTCTCTAGTCTGCTGTTAGGACTCCGTATAATATTTTTTATTTCAGTCAGTGTATGTTTTATTTCTAGTTGGTCCTTTTTTATTTCTAGTTGGACCTTTTGCATCTCTAGTTGGATCTTTTGCATCTCTAGTTGGTCCTTTTTCATCTCCTCTTGGCTCTCGCTAACTTTATCCAACTTTTCTAGCATATTCTTGAAAAACCTTATAAGCATGGTTTTGAACTCTATATTTAGTCATTTGTTTTCCTCCATTTCTTTTGTTTGTGATCCCTTCCCTTGTCTCGGTATTTTCACTATGCCTGGAGAACTTCTGTGTTGAATTCAGCCTTATGATAGCAGACTTGCAAAAAAAGCCTCTCTTGAGCTTGAGATGGGTGGAGTCTCAGGGCTTAAGGGACCACCTTGCCTTCCAGTCAGCTCCGCCCGCCACGGCCCCTGAATCTCACATGACTGGGTAATCGCTGGAGCAGTCCTTGTGTGTGCGCACAGTGCCTCTAGACGCTGCCTTTCTGGCTCCCCTGCACTCCAGGACCACAGGAGTCTAAGTCCCCAGGGTTTCACTCGAAACAGGGGCTTAGTGGAGTCAGAAGTGGCACAGTTGGGAGGGTCTGTCTCCCGCCCATTCACGAAAGCCAGCGGCACAATCAGCAGTCTGTCCCTTGCGCACAGGGCTGTGCGTGCCACCAGACCTCTGATCTTTTGCGACTCCCTGAAATTTCCGGCACCTCTCCCTTTTCACAGTCCAAACTCCTCCTCTATGAGTTTCGGCTGGATCTGGGGTTCGGTGTCGTAGGATAAGGGGTTCAATGCCTTTGAGAGTCTCCATTTCCCTCCTGCCAGAGAAAACCAGCCAGGTACTCTGGCACCCGCTCTCTCCACCACGTACCTCAGCTTTTTGCAGCTCCTCTGGGTCTCGGTGAGGTCCTCTCTTTCCCTCTAGTTGTAGAATTTCCACTCAAACAGTTTTCCTGTGGTTCTGGATGATGTCGGTTCTGTCTTTTAGTTGTAGTTTTGAAATTGTTGTGTGAGGCAGCAGTGTAGGTGTTTACCTATGCTGCCATCTTGAATTCTCTTGAAACAGTTTACTCTTGTATTATTATTTATTAATTATTGTATTATTTTTCTTATGAACAACTGTAAACTTACTTTTGCCATAACCTATATATAGCCTCTTGTATCTGGCTTTTTTCACTTAGCATGCTTTCAAGGTTCATCCATGTTGTAGCACATATCAGAATTTCATTTATTTTTTAACTAGAGGCCTGATGTATGGAATTCATGCAAGAGTAGGCTTTCCTTCTGCCAGTTGCCAGCACTGGCTTCCCTCTGGCACCTGGGACCCAGGCTTCTCTCACAGCCCCAGTTTCATTCTGAAGGTTGTCAAAAGGACGTTGGTCTAATTAGCATATTATGCTTTTATTCTATCTAATAAAGAGGTAATATGCAAGTTAACCATCACTCCAACACACAAGATGGCTGACCCCATGTGGACAAAAGATGGCTGTCCAAGATGGCCAGCAGGGGAAGGCAGTTGTGGATGATCAGGCCAGCAGGGGAGGGCAGTTTAGGGGTGACCAGGCTTGCAGGAGAAGGCAGTTGGGGGGGACCAGACCTGCAGTGGAGGGCAGTTGGGGAGCGTGGGCCAGGCCCGCAGGGGAAGTAAGTTAGGAGAGACCAGGCCAGCAGGGGAGCAGTTAGGCATTGAACAGGCTGGCAGGGAGTGGTTAGGGGTGATTAGGTTGGCAGGCAGAAGCAGTTAGGGGCAATCAGGCAGGCAGGCAGGCAAGCAGTTGGGAGCCAGCAATCCTGGATTGTGAGAGAGATCCCAGATTGGAGAGCATGCAGGCTGGGCTGAGGGACACCCCACCCCCTGTGTGCATGAATTTTGTACACTGGGCCTCTAGTTATGTAGATAACATTCCATTGTATAAATATACCACATTTTGTTTATCCATGCATCAGTTGATGGACATTTGGTTTGTTTCCTCTCTTTGGCTATTATGAATAGTGCTGATATAAATATTTATGTACAGATCGGTATGCAAACACATGTTTACATGTTTTCACTTCTCTTGGAAAGCATGCAGGCTGCTGCTTTACACAGGTTACAAACAACTATTTACTACTTTTTCATTGATAAAGCCCTGACCTCCAAAAAAGCTTCAGGGGAAACTAATGAGGGAAAAAAGAGAAAGGTTTAGGGGGAAAATTTTTTAATCTTTTTTTTTCTTAAAAAAAAAATTGTTTGGGAGTCTTCTGGCACCCGGCTGTAGCCTATACTTCCCAGACCTGCGAGGAAAGTGGAGCGTGGAGTGGGCCAGAAGTGAGAAGAAGGAGTGCCAGGGTGTTTCTCAGCATCTAGAAGGGTTCAGGACTCTGGAGAAGGGCTGCGAGTAAATTAATAAAGAGATTAGAAATATAAATTTGGAATATATGGAGAGACCTAGCTTCAGACGAATCTCTGGACCCCTAGCTCTTTATTAACACAAATTAGAGACCCCAGTGCACAAAATTCGTGCATGGGGGGTGTCCCTCAGCCCAGCCTGCACACTCTCCAATTTGGGACCTCTCAAGGGATGTCCCTTCCACAATCCAGGACTGCTGGCTCCCAACTGCTTGCCTGCCTGTCTTTCTGATTGCCCCTAACCACTCCCCTGCCAGCCTAATTGATGCCTAACTGCTCCCCTGCCAGCTTGATTGCCCCAACTGTCTTTCCTTGCAGGCCTGGTCACCCCCAACTGCCCTCCCCTGCATCCTGGTCCCTCCCAACTGCCCTTCTCTGATGGCCTGATCACCCACAACTGCCTTCCCCTGCTGGCCATCTTGTGGTGGCCCATCTTGTGTCCACATGGGAGCAGCCATCTTGTGTATTGTAGTGTTGGTCAATCTGCATATTACTCTTTTATTAGCTAGGATAGAGGCCTGGTGCATGGTGGGGGCCATCTGGTTTGCCCTGAAGGGTCTCCTGGATCAGGGCAGGGGTTCCCTTGGGGTGTGAGGTGGCCTGGACAAGGGGCCTGTAGTGGTTTGCAGGCCAGCCATGCTCCTTGGTGATCCAAGTGGAGCCTGGTATCTGGGATTTATTTATCTTCTATAATTAAAACTTTGTAGCCTTGAGCAGAGTCCTGGGCTGGCCAGGGTGTGTGGGGAGCTTGGTTTCCTCCATTGCCAGGGAAACCCAAGCTTCCTGCTCTCTCCAGCTCTGTGGCTGCCAACATTTTGGGGGGTATTTGTTTATCTTCTGTAATTGAAACTTTGTAGCCTTGAATGAAGGCCTGGGCCAGCCAGGGAGTACGGAAAGCTTGGCTTCCTCCATGGCCAGAGAAATCCAAGTCTCCTGTATGCTCTGTGTCTGCAGCCATCTTGGTTGGGTTAATTTGCATACTCACTCCCGATTGGCTGGTGAACGTGGCTTGTGGATGTACTGGCAGCATGATCAATTTACATATTTAGATCGGATTGCTCTAAAGCAAAACAGATATAAATATCTAAGGTAAGGTTTAGCTGAAACCAGTTTGGCTCAGTGGATAGAGCATCGGCCTGCGGATTGAAAGGTCCCAGGTTCAATTCCAGTCAGGGGCATGTACCTGATGTGGGCACATCCCCAGTAAGGGGTGTGGAGGAGGCAACTGATAGATGTTTCTCTATCATCGATGTTTCTAACTCTATCTCTCTCCCTCTCTGTAAAAAATCAATAAAATATACATTTTTAAAATAAAATAAAATAAAATAAAGGTAAGGTTTAGTATACAGTAAGCATTGTCAGGTTTGGGGGAACTGCCCTTGGCTGTCTGGCAGCAGGCAATCATATGTATCTTCAGGTTTGGGAAAGTGCCTACAGCTGTTCAGCTGTTTGGCCAGCAGCAGGTAATAGATTTTCAGGTTTGGGGAAATGCTTTCAGCTATTCCAGCAGGCAATAACATGTATCCTCAGCCCTACTGAAGCCCCAAGTTCCATCAACCTTTTGATGAAACTTCTTGCATTTATGACATGCTGGAATTAGCCTTCAGCAAAGGAGGGTTTCTGAAATAAATAAATAAATAAATAAATAAATAAATAAATAAATAAATAAATAAAATGTGTTTCTTACTACATCTAAGAAAAGAAAAAGCCAATATTATTATATATATGTTGCTTGAGTTACATGGCATAGAAAAACAATGTATATCCATTAAATTTCTAAGAAATATGAGGTAAAAAGATGAAAGCTTTGGATAAGGTCCAGGTTTGTACAAAGAAAGTAGATTTCCTATTCTCCACAAAGTAAAAGGACCTACTATATAATATACAGAAATAATTTAATGCCTTTTCACAAGAATATATCTCGTTTTGCAAAAAACTTCATATTCCATGGAGGCATCTAAAATGTGGTAGTTTTCCTGGATTTCTGGCTAGAAGTCTCAGACAAAGGTCAAGAGGCTATTTCTGTTCTCCCCAGGTTGTGAGTTCGATCCTTAGCAGGGAGCATGTGAGAGGCAGCCAATCAATGTTTTGCTTTTACATTAATGTTTATCTCTCCTTCTCCCTTCTTCTCTCTACACATCAATAAAAAAATAAAATTTAAAAAGGACATAAGCCTGGCCAGCATGGTTCAGTGGTTGAGCTTTGACCTATCAACCAGGAAGTCATGGTTTGATTCCGATTTCTGGTCAGGGTTCATGCGCAGGTTGCAGACTCAAAACCCAGTGTGGGGCATGCAAGAGGCAGCCAATCAATGATTCTTTCTCATCATTGTTTCTATCTTCCTCTCCCTTCCTCTCTAAAATCAATAAAAATAATAAAAATAGAAAGGACATAAAATCTCAAAGTAAAATAACTTGGCCATCTCATATCTAAAAATGAGTTATTAATTAACCTTGAAAGACTCAGAAGAAGCTTATCTTTTTTGTTTTGTTTGGCTTGGTTTTTGATTTTTGTTGTTAATCCTCATCCAAGGATATTTCCTCCGATTTTTAAAGAGAGTGGAAGGAAGAGGGAGAGATAGAAAGAAACATCGATATGAAAGAGGCACATTGATTGGTTGCTTCCCACATGTGCCCTGATCTCTGGCTCAGGGATTGAGCTTGCAACCTAGGTATGTGCCCTAGACCAGAATCAAACTTGTGATCCTTTAGTCCAAAGGCCTAGGCTCTAACCACTCCCTACCTTCCACTATCTCTAAAAAAATTAATGAAAAAAATATCCTTGGGTAAGGATAAAAAAAATTTTTAAAGAAAGAAATGGACTTTAGAAAAGCCCCAAAACATTGAAGTAGTCCTAAAATATGATTTCATGGAGTAAACAATATCACTGTCATAGTTTATAAAACTATGTTCTGTCTGTCCAAATGTAACCCTGAAAAAAGTCATTCCACAGTTCCAAGGACATTTCCCATTTCCTTTAGATCCATTTGAGGTATGGTAATTGGATTTTATCCAAATGCCACCATCTCAAGAATACAAATATGTGTTACTTATTATGTGTATGGTTGAGGCATTCCCTTTTGAGAGAGCAACAGCCCTAATGGTAAGTAAATTATTAGAAAAATAATAATTAATTCCTAATTAAGGAATTCCCTCTGAGTTACAGTGACTGAAGGACTCATTTTACTGAGCAAATAATGCAATCAATAATATTCTATAGCATTTTCATTGTGCCTATTACTCCCATACAAATGGCATTTTCTAATTTTGCATGCAAAAACAAAAATTAGATCCCTACCTCTAGCTCTATCCCTTACCATAAACCTAACCCTAATCCTAACCCTAATCCTAATCATAGCACTAACTCTAATCCTAATTTGAACTCTAACCCTAACCCTAGTCCTAACCCTTACCCTGACCCTAGTCCCAGCCCTAACCCTAGCCCTAACCCTAAAATAAAAAAATAAAAAAACACAAACAAACAAAAAAACAAAACAAAAAATTAATTTAGGTGGAACATACAAATAGCATTTTCTAATTTTGCATGCAAAAACAAAAATTAATTTAGGTACAAAAGAACCCCCTGCATTTTAACCATCTTAAGTTTATACCATTTCTACTTAAATTTTCTCATTTCTTTAAGTACTTGCAACTAATCTTCTTATCTATTGTATATCTTCAGGAATTGTAATGGGGTTGGGCTGGGAATTTCTGGCCTTGCAGGGAGGATTTCCCATGTTAATTTTAGTCTTATTTTGAGATCTGTAGAGTCTGAGCAAAATTCTAGGGATATTGTGTAGTGGGTTGAAAGGGTCCTGCTTGTGGATTGAGCTCCAAGGGACTGTCACTTCTCTAGTCATCTCAAACCCTTCTATTCTTAGTTTCTCTCCCTAGCTATCTAATATAGCTGTGATGACTCAGAGCACTAGGTAACTAATTTTTTATTTTATTTGCAATTATTTTTTTCTCAAATATATTTTATTGATATATTTTTAAGGAGGGAGAGGGAGAGAGAGATAAAAACACCAATGATGAGAGAGAATTATTGATTAGCTGCCTCCTGCACACCCCACATGAGGGATCAAGCTCGAAACCAGGCATGTACCCTGAGCAGAAATCGAACTGTGACCACCTGGTTCATAGATCAACGCTCAACCACTAAGCCATGCGAGCCGGGCAGTAACCAATCTTTATATGTAGTTTCCTGGGTAAGTCAATTATTTAATTAGAGCTGAGTTGGAATTCTCTATAGGGCACCTACACATCACAAGGGATGCCCTCTGACACCTCCACATCTATTTTTAGTCATTTAAGAATATCCAAGAGTAGAGCTGCAGGGGGGAAGTGTCTCTTATCTTTGGAGCCGAATGAGTTCAGACTCTTATTTATCCAGCAAAAGGTTTTGTTCAGACTCCCAGAAAGCAATTCCAATAGAAAAGTCAAGGTTAAACACCAAACACCCATTTTTCCTCCTGTCCTACCATAGCCTTGGGCCTCTCAAGGATAGTTTCACCTAGAGGATTTTAAAAGCAACTCAATTAAAATCAGGGCCTTTTACCTTAAAACAGGGAAGTCTGGAATTCCAAATGAAACTCACCCAAGTTCAGCTGATGCACAACAAGGAGCCAGTGGGAACCATGGGCCCCTGCTGGTACCAAGCATGGGTCTGGGTCTGCAAGGTAGTTCTGGTGGGCTTCTTTGGAATCCTGCTGCATTATGCCATGTAAGTGTTAACATAAGAAACATCCAAACCTGTAAGAATTTTTTTTATGAATTTACTTGTGCCAAACTGATGACAACTGCCGAGATACAAAATCTCAAGGGATTTAGAGAATGCTTCAGAAAATGGCAGGTTTTCTACTTATTTTATACCTCAGAATCAAAGGAGACATAAGGGGATTACATAAAATCCACTAGTGATAGATAGAGAGGTGGGAGAAAGCAAAGAGGGAGAGGAATCTCTGGGATTGATAAAAAGTACAAGGAAGAGGCACAGTTCTTTTACACAAGGAGGTGTAAAATAGTTAACGGTTAACAATTAACATGATTTGTGGTTTCTGCCCTGGTGCCATGGTTTTGCTTTGAAAGGGGGGAGTGTGGAACCACTTGATATTCCAAAGGTATATTATCAGGTATGTTATCTTAGATATCAAAATAAAGGATGATAGACAGGCTCAGTTAAGTTAAAAGATTGAAAATGCTACCTAGGACATGACTACCTACCTTGAACAGCTTTTAGTTAGAAAGTTTTCATTGCAGACCATTGTATGTGCTTACTTCAGTTCTTGTGAGTTTGTAAGGCCACCATGCATAGCTCCTCTGAGCTGGTCAGGTTTAGTGTGTGGCTCCTTTTTTGTCCACATACTAGTAGCTTCCTGCTTTGAAGGCAAAAGTATGGCTTTACTGGGAAGGAGTTAAGAGGGTGAACCCACTCTCTGGGGAGGAAATGCAACTCTGGTAGGAGGACAGCAATCCTGGGAAGAGGACTCTTGGAAAAGGAAGGCAACATTGTCCAGGGAGAAGGTTAGGTGAGCTCAGTCTCTGGAGCAGGGCGAGTTGAAATATTACAGAGAACCAGAATAATCAAACAATGCTCAGAGAGTTTGGAGTTACATTTATTATGCACGTGTCCAGAGGAAAATGTTTCTCAAATTCTGGATTCCAACATGCAGAAATTTTCCCTATTTATATGTTTTTACTTTCTTTGTTTCCCAAATATGTTTCCCACCCCTTTGCAAGTTCTTAAAGGGTGCCTATGTGCTGAGGCCTTGAGACCTCAACCAAAGACCTGGCCTGGTGCCAGCACTGATAATTTTGTCCAGGGAAGGTTTAATGGCCTCTCTGAAGTGAGAGTAGTCTCATTTTTCTTACTATTTAAGCAAGCAAATATTTACAGAAGCCAAATAGCAAGGTTAAAATTTCAAACAGCAGTTTTTATATAAGATGGATGCTTCAGAAACATGGACTCTGATTATAGCAGTTACTTCACAGTCCTGTCTGGCACGTGAAAATGCCCTTTCCTTGGTCAGCTCTGTGATGTAACCTGGGGGTTTAGCAACTTCAGGGTTGGTTACTAAGCTTGGTTCCAGGCCTTTGTCTTTGCTCAGATTATGAAATGATTTTGACTTGGTGGCCTTTCCACTAGGCACTTCATACATGAGGCTTCATCCTTAGAAGACAGGGTCCCTCTCACAGGGCACTCCATTTGTGGGAAAGGGCTGTTTAAGTGTGCTGGCCTCTGAGAGTTGGTGAGGTTGGATGAACCGGCTTAGAAAAATTAAGTGAATTGCAGGCAACTCACATCTATTATTTAGGTGATTCAACCAAAGAACCTAAACTTCCTGAAGTGATGAACCCAAGACACAGTTTCACATGCACAAAAATACCAACAGTCACATGCCTCTTGACTAAGCGACCTGTACCAGAAGGCTGGGAAAGCCACATGCCCAAGCCCTCCCCAGAGTCACAACGACAATGAGAACATTAACAGGCTCAGAGCCACTGACAGGGCCAAGGCTCCTGGTGTACCACACCTGCCCTGATGTACACACACATGCACACACACACACACACACACACACACACACACACACACACCAGTCCCAATGTTCACATTCAAAGCCCCCTGAGCTCTACACATCCCATCACCCACAAGCTCATTCTTTTGGGTAGAACTCATTTTGAGTGAGCTCCAAAGCTGTTGGTTTTCTTTGCTATGAAAAATATATTCTGCATACTCCTCTCTCCCTGTTTTCAGAGAGAGAAGAGGCAAGGGTCAGCTATATAAGTAATTACAGCAGATTGAGAACAGGAAGCTGCTGTGATCCTATAAAAGCACTAAGTTATAGAATCTAATGTGCTAGAAGGAACCCTTGAGCATTACTGGAGCTCAGTCAGTTTGTTTTAACAAGGAGAAATTTGAAGCAGGAGCGAGGAAGAGATTTGCCCATTGCTCTCGGCTAGAGAGTCTTTGAAAAAGACTTTTCTCCCTATCCCACTCATATCACCAAACTCAAGTTCTAGCTAAAGGTTTTGGTGAATTCAGGGGCCTTACTGACCTTTAGTGTTTGTGAATGACAAAAGCTTAATCAACAGAGAGCCACTGAGCACCTGGTTTGTACAAGGCACAGACTAAAGATATATACCCTGAGTGGTCAGATTATGATGATCCTGAATGCATAATAATCTGGCCACTCAGTGTATATCCTATATAATAAAAGGCTAATATGCAAACTGTCCCCTTGACCAGGAGTTCGACCAGCAGGCAGGCTGGCCAACCGCCCATGTCCCCTCCTCCTGTTCAGGCTGACCAAACCATCCATGCACGAATTCATGCACCAGGCCTCTAATATATATATATTAGACGTTCAGCAATAGGCCTTCCTTCCCTTGGCTTCCAGAACCGGTTTCCCTCCAGTACCTGGGACCCAGGCCTTTGCTCTGGCCAGAGTCTGCCATCTTCATCTTCCCTGCAGATTCCGGAGTCTGCAGTCTTGTCTTTGCTGCGGCACACCATTCCTGTAGATTCCTTAGCCCCCTCTCATGGCAAGCGCCCTGCCCTGCCTGGCCACTCCATGCCTGGAGCCACTGGGTGGCCATCTTTGGCCTTCCAATTTGCATACTCTCTCTGATTGGCTGTGGGCATAGTGGAGGTACGGTCAATTTACATGTTTGTCTATTATTAGGTAAGATACACACACACACACACACACACACACACACACTGAGTAGCCAGATTATTATTCATTCAAAGATCATAATAATCTGGCCACTCAGTGTATATATACTAGAACCCCAATGCACGAAATTCATGCAAGAGCAGGCCTTCCTTCCCCCAGCTGCCGGCACTGGCTTCCCTCTGACACCTGGGACCTGGACTTCCCTCACAGCCCTGGCTTCATCCAGAAGTTTGCCCTGAAGGATGTCTGGTCTATTAGCATATTATGCTTTTATTATTATAGATGGCAGAGATAAGTGGGTAAGTACAATGTTTGTAATAATTTTTAAGAAAGATACAGGAGGTTCTCTGGATAGAATCTGCTTATCAATTGAGACACTCAGGAAGTGATACTTCAATCTGCACAGGAACTAAGAGTGGGGACGGGATGGTTTCCAGTGCCAAGTGTGAGAGCTGGGAGCCAGAGATATCCAGTGGTTTTAGCTGCCTTTCAGGATCAGCAGAAGAGGGAATGGTGGGGGCGGGGTTCAGAGGGACTGCAGCAGGGAAGATTCCACTGTAGAGCATTTCCTGAAAGCAGCTTCTGCCCTACTGGGCTGGGATCAGAGGCAGCAGGAGAGCCCCCTGCCCTCCATTAGCCAACTGGGAGCATAGCCACGGAGTTCGTTGGCTGCCAGCTTAAATGTCTGGGGCATCTGTGTCTGGGGAAAAGGTGCCATCAGGCCAGGAAGAGGGAGAATGAGCCCCTGTGTGCACACGTATATATAAGTATAGGACCGGTGTGTATAGCCACACACAGAAGAGGGAGAAGTAGGAGCTGTAATGGTGAATGAAAACATCACAGAAATCGGGAGAACCCCATTGCCTCCCAAGCCCTCTACACCAAATTCCATCCCCCTAAGAAGACAGCAAAAGACGCCTCCTCCTGCATCTCCTGCAGCCACTTGCCAAGCAGCACAAAGCTCATTCCAAGCCTGGCTGAGTCAGTGGCCTTGAGACAGGCCAGTAACCCAGGACAGGTGAATAGGGAAACTGAAGATTAATTTACAGCAGAGCCATTTTAGCTTATATCCCTAAAGATAATATCGAGGCTTCAATTGTATTTCAGATCCAGGCCCAGAAAAGCAGCAAAACCAATTGGGCGATACCAAGAGCAGTTATAAAGACTAAGGCCCCTGCCCTGGCACTGACCAAACAATGGAGGCCACGACCCTGAAAACACACACTTAGGAAACCGATAAATATTCTGCTGAAACCCTCCCCTGAGAACTCCCTTAAGATCCTCACCTGCAAGAAAGAAAAAAACTTCAAGACAAAGGGCTCAATGCTCACTCACCCTCTGGAGAGCAGCCCCTGCCATTTCCTTTCTCTTCTTCTCCCACAGGTACACACCTCTTAAACTCTAAAGGATTCTAGGAGGTTTACAACCAGGGAGCAATGGGCAGTGGCAGCTCGTCCCAGACTAATCCTCTGAACCTGCCTCAAAGCCTCCTTTTGCTTCTTCTATGCTAAATAAACCTTCCTTTTTTTACTGTTCCCAGCTTTAATAAGCATCCCCTCATAGTCACCTGGACTTATGTTGTGAAATTTTTCTGCATGAAGGCAAGAACCCACATACTACCGACTGGCCCTAGGCAGACTCCTCAGGACCATGTCCATTATCTGGTAACAGCCTAGGCTTCGAGTCTCAGAGAGCCCACTCTATTCAAGGACTAGAGGACCTAAAGGATTTCTCTAAGTCTTAGCATTGAATAGTTTATGATTCCATGAAGGAAGGAGAGCAAAGTGTCAATACACGGGTTTAACCTAAATTGTTAGATGGACATAATTTGGTGACAGCACAGAAAGAGAAAACTCTTTTAAATACATGTTTTAAGTGACTTTCCTTTTTTATTCCTATTACTTACAGAAGACAGGGCTAGAAAGTACACAAGCCTTTACTGAGATAATGAAATAGGGGCTTCTTCAACCCAAATTTTTCCTAAGCTTTTTTATTAACATACTTGTTCAGAATATTCAATGAAATTGTTTTCTTCTTACAACATATGTTTATAATAAAGCATTTGAAACTATCAGAAACTATGAAACTAATTCATAATCCACCACCCACCTTTAGAATTCCCACAAGCGTAGGCCCTAGCAGATAGCTCAGTTGGTTAGAGTGTTGTCCCCATATGACAAGGTTGCAGGTTCTATCTCTGGTCAGGGTACATACAAGAAGCAACCAATGAATGCATAAGTAAGTGGAACAACAAATCAATGTTTCTCTCTCTCAAACAAATAATAGACTTGGCCAGTGGCTCTGTGGTTAGAACGTCAGCCTCGCCCTCCCACCAAAGAATCTTAGGTTCAATTCCCAGTCAAAGGCATGTAACTGGGTTGCAGGTTGCAGCCCTGGTCAGGGCTTGTTCAGGAGGTAACCAATCATGTATCTCTTTCACATCGATGTTTCCAATGTTTCTCTCTCTCCCTCTCTCTTTCTCTCTTTTTCCCTCTCCTCCATCTCTCCCTTCCACTCTCTCTAAAAATCAATGGGAAAAATAGCCTCAGGTGAGAATTAATAAAAATAAAATAAAATAATTTTTAAAAAGAACTTCCACAGGCCTTAGACATACCTCATCACATTAAAATATCTAATATTAAAAATTACCAAGTTGAAAAAAAAATTATCAGGTTGAGTTGAACTGTCTAGTTGATACAATGGTATCTTTTGTAGAGCTTTTAATAAATGTTTAATTTTAATTTTGTCTTTAGAAAAAAATTTGAAGACAATAAATTTTGTTTTCTATATCATAAATATTTTTGAGTTATTGAAAAGTCCATAGTTCCCAGGCACTGGTTCCTTTTGTGACTAATGAATAAAAGGGTCCTAAAAAGTAATGCTAATATTAAATTAATGTTATTATTTAAGAGTGTATTCTCTCTCATATGGCCTATTTAGTGTGTTTTTTTAAAAATATATTTTATTGGCCTTTTACAGAGATGAAGGGAGAGGAACAGAGAGCCAGAAACATCAATGAGAGAGAAACATCAAACAGCTGCCTCCTGCATGCCCCCCAGCCGAACCCGTTACCCTTCATTCCACAGGCCCACGCTCCATCCACCAAGCCAATTTTGTTTGTTTTTTTGTTAATCCTCACCTGAGGATATTTTCCCATTGATTTTTTTAGAGAGGGTGAGAGGGAGGAAGAGAGATAGAAAACATCCATGTGAGACAGATACGTACATCACATCGATTGGTTGCCTCCCACATGCTCCAGGTACCTGCCCCAGACCAGAATCAAACCCAGGCCAAGGCTTTAACCATTGAGCAACCAGCTAGGGCCTCATTTAATTGTGAATACTGTTTTTTCTACTCTGTATTATTATTCATCCAGCATTTCCTAAATAGGGATAGAGGTCTATGGTGCCTTCAGGACTCATATACACAGGACTCATCCACACCCCACACTAGCTATAGCTCCTTAATGGAAGTCTGGAAACACACACTCTGAGGAAGAAACACTTACTATATATAGCTCATTTCCCTCAGGCCAGCATTTCACAGATAAGGAAAGTGAGGCCTGGAGAAGTGACTTGCCCAGGGCAGTGGTTAGCTAGTTCTAGAATCAGACTCAGAATTAAGGTCCCAAAAAGGGGGTGAAGAAGACATCATTTGCCTTGGCTGCTCTCTGCCCATCTTTCATGGCTGGATCTGCTTTCCTGGGCACCTTCCTGGGGTGCTCTGAGCTGCCACAGCCCTTCCATTCCACTTCCACCTCCCACTGCTGCCACTGCTCTTGACCCAATTTCCCCATCCAAATGCACTTGACTGTTTTCCCTTTATTGCATATTTGTTATTGTTGCCATGTTGCACAAGCAATTAATTTACAAAACTTTAGTAAATTTTCATTCCCCACTCCCACCCCCCAATTGTAAAAGTAACAGATGTGCACAGAAGAAAATTTGGGCAAAAAAGAAAAAAGAGGCTCATAATCATATGACCACTTTAAAATGTTGTTGCAAAATAAGTACAAGTAAAATAGAATCAATCACTGAGCAGCTGTTCTTTTTTTTTTAAATATGAAATATCTCAGATATCCAATACTGTATTAGTGTTTAATCACTCAATAAATATTTATTGAACATCTACCATATATCAAGCACTGCTCTGGGTTTAGGTACATAGTAATTGAACAAAATAGTCCAAGTCTTTGTCCTCAAGGTGCTACTCATAGTGGGGAAAGGTAGATAGAAGATTAATAAATAAATATAAAATAGGCTTGCTGGTGTTGAACACTACAAACAAAAAGTGAAGCTGAGTAAGGGAGATGGAGATGGAGAGGATGGGGAGTGCTGCTTTACATAGGATAATTAGGAAGGCCTTCCTGAAAAATGACATTTGATTAGGGTCCAGAAAGGAGTAAGAAAGTGATCCATTCATTCATGCCCACATTCATTCAACAAATGTCTATTGAAAGTGTTCCAGACTCTGAGGATACAACAGAGAAGAAAAGAGACATTCCTTTCTAGGCTACCAGTCCTCTCGTTCACTGCTCTGATCCAGCCAATGACTTGAAAACTGAATAGCTTTAGGAAGGGAAGTAAGAGAAAGAGATACCCTAAACATGTTAATAAAGACTTAAAATATCTGCCTGACTGGTTTGGCTCAGTGAATAGAGCATCAGCCTACAGACTAAAAAAGGTTCTAGGTTCAATTCCGGTCAAGGGCATGTACCTTGGTTTCGGGCACATTCCCAATGGAGGTGTGTAGGAGGTGGCTGACGGGTGTTTTTCTCTCATCGATGTTTCTAAATCTCTATTCCTCTCTGTAAAAAAAATCAATAAAATATATTGAAAAAAAAAAAAGACTTAAAATATCTAAAATTAATGAATATCTATCCTCCTCCCAAATAAGACTTGTTCAACTTTCTTTGCTCACTTTTCTGCCATCTTAGTTTAAATGTTGACCAACTTTTACTGCATGCTGTTATTTTTACCATCCCAAAGTAATCATTAAAAATAGTTTTGAGTAGTCATAGTTTGTTTAATCTGTATGTTTTCTAAATGTTTATTCACTGTTTCTTCTTGCATCTCACTATTTTCTTCTAGGTTCAGTTTTTTCCTTCTTAAGTACATGCTTCAAAGGTTTCCTTAGCAGGGTCAGTGGTTAACTCTCTGTTTTTGTTTTTGTCTTTAAAGGGTTTTAAAATGAGTTTGAGAGGGAGAGGATAGGAAAAGGGAGAGAGAGAAACATCGATGTGAGAGAGATACATCAATCAGCTGCTTCCTGCATGAATCTCTACCAGAGATTGAGCCCACAACCCAGGCATATGCTCTGAAGGGAAATCCAATCGGTAACCTTTCAGTGCACGGGATGACTACCAACCAATTGAGCCACATTAGTCATGGCTCCCTGTTTTGGTGTGTCATTTGAAGATGTGTTTAATTTGCCCTGCTTTTTAAAGAGTAACAGCTTTATTCAGATATAATTGACATGCCAGAATTCACCCTTTTAAAAATGTACAATTCAGCCCTACTGGTTTGGTTCAGTGGATAGAGCAACGGCCTGAGGACTGAAGGGTCCCAGGTTTGATTCTGGCCAAGGGCACATGCCCAAGTTTCAGGCTCTATCCCCAGAAGGAGACATGCAGGAGGCAGTCCAATCAATAATTCCCTCTCATCATTGATGTTTCTATCTCTCTCTCCCTCTCCCTTCCTCTCTGAATAAGGAATATTTTTTAAATAAAATGTACAATTCAGTGGTTTAGAGTATATTTACAGGGTTGTGCAACCATCACTGTTATCTAGTATTAGAACATTTTCATCATCTCAAAAAGAACCCATTAGCTGTCATTTTCCATTCTTTCTCCTCTCCCTCAGCCCCTGGCAACTAGTAACCTACTTTTTGTCTCTACAGACTTTTCATATAAATGGAATCATACAGCCCTAACCGGTTTGGCTCAGTGGGTAGAGTGTCAGCCTACAGACTGAAGGGTCCCAGATTTGATTCTGGTCAAGGGCACATACCCACTGGGAGGTGTGCTAGAGGCAGCTGATCAATGTTTCTCTCCCATCCATGTTTCTAACTCTCTATTCCTCTTCCTTCCTCTCTGTAACAAATCAATAAAATATATTTAAAAATAAATAAATAAACGGAATCATACACTAGGAGTCCTTTTCTGTCTGACTTCTTTCACTTGACATTGTTTTCAAGGCTCATCTATATTGTAGCATGTATTAGTATTTTTTTTTTCTTTAGTCCTCACTTGAGGATATTTTTCCCATTAATTTTTAATTTTATTTTTATTTTTAGAATAAACACCTTTATTACATGAGCTAAGATAGAAGAGAAGAGGATTTATTTGCCTTTCCGGGCCTTGATTTTCCTGCTAGAACTCCAGCCCCTGGCCCTCAAACACATAGCCATCTGCTGGGCACACCGGCCTGGTCTGGAGCGATACAGGCAAGAAGCTTCCCTGCTGGAGCTGTCCCTGGAGAAGACAGCTGATTTGGCATTCTTTGTCCTTTCATCAGATTTCTTCTGTATTTTCTTTGATCGTTGTTTATTTAAAATCTCTTTCTCCTCAGGAGTCACTTTGGCCCCTCCTTTCGGCCCACGGGCAATGGGTGGTGGGACTGATACTGCTATCAGTATGGCATGCTGTCAATGAGCACAAAGCAGTTCTTTACTAGGGTCTTGGTGTGGACCAGTTCATTGTCAGATGTATTTTAAATTTTTTATTTATTTTTTTACAGAGAGGAAGGAAGAGGGATAGAGAGTTAGAAACATCGATGAGAGAGAGACATCGATCAGCCGCCTCCTGCACCCCCCTCACTGGGGATGTGCCTGAAACCAAGATACATGCCCTTGAATCGAACCTGGGACCTTTCAGTCCGAAGGCCAAAGCTCTATCCACTGAGCCAAACCGGTTTCGGCTGTTGGATGTGTTTTAGACAACATCAGTAGTCATTGTTTTGTGCGTACAACACTCTGAGCCCCAGGAGAAGTGGCCCATGTCCAGACTCAAGGCCCAGGACTTCTTGTTGCCTTCCCGTACTGGGATTGTGTATGTATGTGGTGGAGTCCAAACTTAGTGTTGCTAGCAGCTCATCCCAGCTCATATTTTCGCTTCTGGTAGGGCTTTGTCCCTTGTCTTGTGGTGCTTGTGTTACTTGTCCCAAGAGATACCCATGGCTCGATGCTGGCTATAAAGAGCTTCACTGATTTTTAAAGAGTGTGGAAGGGAGGGAGAGGGGAGAGAGAAAAAAACATCAACCTGAGAGAGACACATCAATTCATTGCCTCCTGTAACCCAAGTAAATGTCTTTGACCAGGACTGGAACCTGGACCCTTCTGTCCTTGACCTGGTGCTCTAACCACTGAGCAACTGGCTAGGGTGCATGTACAATGTACTAGTATTTCATTTTTTATGGCTATATAATATTTTTATACCACATTTGTTTATCCATCAGCCGTTGATGTACATTTGAGCTGTTTCCACTTTTATTGGCATGTTAAAATAAAGCTGCTATAAATATTTTTGTGTGAACATGTGTTTTCAGTTCTCATGGGTTCATACTTACAAGTGGACTTGCTGGGCCATATGGTAACTCTATGTTTAACTCTTGGAGGAGTTGCCAAACTGTTTTTCACAGCCACTGCACCTTTTTATCAGCAACTATAAGGGTTTGATTTTCTCCACATCCTCACCAATGCTTATTTTCTTTTTGTTTTTTAAATAAATAGCAATCCTTCCCTCTCCCCAAAAAAAAAGAAAAAGAGAGAGAAAAAAAAAAACAATAAATAAATAGCAATCCTAGTGAATAGGAGGTGATATCTTGTATGTCCTTTCTTGGGAGTTTGTTTTAACTCCCTTAGAGTTTAGGAGATGCTTGCCTGTGAGAAAGGAGAGGCGGAGGGGAAGGCATAGGTGTGTTCCTGGGAGTATTAGAGAGAGCTGGGACATTTGTTTTAAGGGATTTTAAAGGCTGGGTGCTTAGGGGAGGATCTTATTTATCAGCATTATACTGATGCACCAAAATGAGATTTATTCTCTTAACTTCATCTTTCCTTGGATGTGGTTACAGGCAAATGGCACTAACTGGATTTCTGCTTTCTCTGGAAGTAGGGTGATTTAAGCTATTTACCCTCTGGATGGGGAGGAGAAATGTAAACTATTTACTTTTTTTTCATATATTTTATTGATTTTTTATAGAGAGGAAGGGAGAGAGATAGAGATTTAGAAATACTGATGAGAGAGAAACATCAATCAGCTGCCCCCTACATTCCCCCTATGAGGGATGTGCCCACAACCAAGGTACATGCCCTTGACTGGAATCGAACCTAGGACCTTTCAGTCCACAGGCCGACGCTCTATCCACTGAGCCAAATCAGTTTCGGCTAAGCTACTTACTTTTAAATGTGCTTGGCTTAGGAAAGATAGGGTTCATGAGGTGGCTGCAAACTGCTGTTTAACTGTCTTACTTTCCTTACTCCACTCACTTGTCCTGGAATTTTCCTAGTTTCTTACTATTCTATAACCGGGGGAAAGTACCAAAAGTTTAAAATCAGGATGGATTCTGAGGAACTGACATATAGCCTTATACACATTTATAAGAGCTTTAACTGGAGAACTTTACATACACATGCAAAGCAGCTGCTTGCTCCCAGTAGTGGCCAGTCTAGAGGAAATCTACCTCCTCCCAGGACTGGGTCTCTTTTTAAAAAAATATATATTTTATTGCCGAGACCAGTTTGGTTCAGTGAATAGAGCATCGGCCTGTGGACTGAAAGGTCCCAGGTTCGATTCCGGTCAAGGGCATGTGCCTTGCTTGTGGGCACATCCCCAGTGTGGGGCTTTGCAGGAGGCGCTGCTCGATGTCTCTCTCTCTCTCATGGATGTTTCTGATTTTCTATCTCTCTCCCTTCCTCTCTGTGAGAAATCAATAAAATATATTAAAATATATATATATATATATAATTGATTTTTTACAGAGAGGAAGGGAGATAAATAGTTAGAAACATCGACAGCTGTCTCCTGCACACCCCATACTGGAGATGTGCCCGCAAGCAAGGTACATGCCCCTGACTGGAATTGAACCTGGGACCTTTCAGTCTGCAGGCCGACGCTCTATCCACTGAGCCGAACCAGTCTCAGCAAGGGTTTCTTTTTTATAGCGGGCTGATATCAAAACCATATATATGGTGGGCCCTAACCAGTTTGGCTCAGTGGATAGAGCGTCGGTTTATAGACTCAATGGTCCCAGGTTCAGTTCTGGTCAAGGGCATGTACCTTGGTTGCAGGCACATCCCCAGTCGGAGGTGTGCAGGAGGCAGTGATCAATGTTTCTCTCTCATTGATGTTTCTAAGTCTCTATCCCTCTCCCTTTCTCTCTGTAAAAAAAATAAAATAAATCAACCTGACTGGTTTGGCTCAGTGGATAGATAGAGTGTCAGCCTTCGGACTGAGGAGTCTCAGGTTCTATTTCAGTCAAGGGCATGTACCTAGGCAGCTAATCAATGTTTCTCTCTTATTGATGTTTCTAACTCTCTATCCCTCTCCCTTTCTCTCTGTAAATAAAAAATCAATAAAATGTGTTAAAAAAAAAAACACAACAAATCATACGGTGGGTGGTTACGTGGAGCAGTGTGTTTCTGAGTAAGCAGATACCCTCAGGCAGCTATCACACTGTATGCATGCATTAATATCCTTCCTTGGGCCTGGCTGTATTGGGTAGTATTCAGCTTTCTGGGTAGTCGGCCAAACCTGAGTCTGTAGAGAGTTAAACAGTCACAGACGCTTCAACAGAGAGCCCAGAATTTTCTACATGCCTTTCCTGTGGGAGCCACATTAAATCTCTGAAGTGAGTTCCCCTACAGCTCACTATAGTAAATAGAACCTAAAGGAGGAGGTTATTTTGTAATTCCTGTGTTCACTCACTGAACAGAGGCTGAAGTCCCTCTTTGGGAGTTTTATAGTTAAAAATAGGGGTTTATGGACTGTTTTCCGTGCTGGGCAGAGTTATCAGTGCTTTCTGTGGATTAACTCATTTAATTTCCAGATAAGGACTGTTATCATCCCATATATCAGTTGAGGACACTAAAGTACAGAAAAGTTTTAAGGATTCGCCCAAGTCCCCGAGCTAAGTAGGTGATGGCATTTGGGACGCCTGGAAGTGATTTCAGAGCTAGGGCCTCTCCTAGCAACAGTGTGAAAGAAGAGTCACCGAGACGAGCACAAAAACAGACGAAATTCTAGGGTAACGCCGGGCCAACATTCCTGCGGGCTGAGTGAAAAACTCAATTTCCAAGTGCCTGCCTGCCAGCATGTTTTCCACCCGAACTCGCTCATTTCCCGGCCGCCCGCCCCGCCCCCGCGGACAGACGCCTCCCAGCCAGGATGCAGGGGAAAGGTCGCCGCTGGCTTTTGGCTCCTCCCTTCCCGCGCTGTCAGTCCCGGTCCAACGGAGCCCGCACGGCCCGGGGCGGTCCCGCTTCTCGCTCATCCACCCCGCGTGGGAGCCCAGCACGCAGAACCGCCAGTCCTAGAGCTCAGTGGACCTGCCCAGAGCCATCAGCCCGCAGCTGTGGCCCTTATCCCGCCTCCCCGCCTCTCCGGGGGGCCGCTGTGAACCCCGGCAGCTCACCTTTCCGCGGTGGCTTGGATGCTCCTTCCAGGCGCCTCCCAGGACTCAGCGCTGAAACCTGCCATCGGGCGCATTCAGGACAAACGTCTATGGCGGGCGGGGCTGGGAGGGGATTGCTTGGGCTCCCCAGCCCCCGAGCCCGGGAAGAAGGCTGGCCTGGGATGTCTCAGCTCTTCGGTTCAGTCTGAAAGCATCCTCAAAAATTCCCGACGGCCACCTTTTTAGGTGAACGAACGGAGGCCCGAGTGCAAAGGGATGTTCATGTGCAGTTATGACACGGACACCAGGGCCACACGAGTATTTCACATTTCCGTAAGCAAATGTGGGGGATTCATTATCCTCGGGATTTGGGATGAAGGGTGGCGCCTGGAATCGTGTTATCTATAGGAAGTGAAACTCCTAGAAAGTCGGCTCTTCATTCCCCCAACGGAGAAAACTGGGGCTTGGGGAAGGGGTGGCGGTCTGATGCCCTCTGCGATGCAGGATTCACCCTCAGATGCTCACACTCCATCCCACGCAAGAGGCGGGCTTTGGTATGGGGGTGCGGGGAATAAACTTTCGGATTCCTTTCAAAGTTTCCTGCAGCGGGGAAAGCAGTCGAACATACATAGTCTCTTCGGACCGCACTGACTCACAGAACCACGGTTTTTTGAAACAGCTCCGACCCGAAGCCGGGAGGTGGGGGGAGGGGGCGGGGCGAGGATGGAGGGGGGCGGGGCGAGGCGGAGCCGCGGACGTGCGGGCTCGCGTGCGGACGTGCGGCAGCGTGCGGGCCCGGGTGCGCATGCGCGGGCCCCGGGGCCGGCGTTGTCTATAAGTGAGCGGTGCGCGCGGCCTTCTCCTGCGACTTGCTGCCGACCGCGCGCTTGTCTGCTGAGGGTCGTCCGAGTCGTCTCCTTGCGCTCCCCGTGGCCGACTTTCCTCCCGACTCCTGCACGACCTGCGGTTGAAGCGAGGCGGCCGCTCCAGGCCCTTCCTCCGGCAGGTGAGCGGCTTGCCCAGCTGGACTGGCCCGGCTCCCGCCTCCCGCTTCCATCCTCGGCCTGCCTGCCGGGCCGCCGCCTCCTTCCCTGCACTGTGGCGGGGCCTTCTGGAGCTTCCCTCCTTACTGCGCCCCCACCCAGCCCCCATCCCAGGAGGGGCCCTCGCTAGGAAGCAGGTGGTCCGCTTGCGTGCTTGGCGGTGCTGGGTGAGTAGGCGTCCATGCCATCCTCCCCCAAAGCTCCCCTGGCACGTCCTGCGCAGCCCGTGTTCTTGCCTGTTGCTCCCGGGTTTGTAAGTCCCAAGAGGGCAGGGTTCACGTCTCCGGGGCCCCGTGTGGCCCTCGTACCTTCCAGGGTGCTTGACAATTTACAGGGTTGTGTTTTTTTTTTAACTAAGTGAACTTGATAGATTCGACTTAGAATTACTTGACCTTCAAAAAGTTTTATGATTAACTCGAACCTTAATGAGATACGAGGGAGACTTCCCACGCAAGTTGCTTTCTCAAGGGCATGTTCCTTTTTTTAAATGTGTTTTTATTGATTTCTTTTAGAGAGGGGAAAGGAGAGAGAGATAGAAACATCAAGGATCTGTTGCCTCCTGCACACTACCTACTGGGGATTTAGTGGCAACCCGGGCATGTGCCCTGACTGGGAATTGAGCCGGTGACCTCTTGGATCGTGAGTCGACCCTCAACCACTGAGCCACACGTGCCTGGCTAGCACCTGTTCTGATAGTCCTGTTGTAGGCCTCAGAACGGCACCCGGTGTCTGACCCCACGGGATCAGCAACCTCAGTACTTGGGTTCTGTCTAAGAAAGAATTCAGAACCAAGAACCAAACTGTAAGAATAATTGATAAATCTTAGAGGTAGGAGTAGTAATTCCTAGAAGAAATGGGTTATGGAGGTTAAAGAAATTAGGAGTGAGGAAACTAATGGTAACTGCCAGGATCAAGGAGGGAGAATGGGAATGGAAAGGCATGAGCGGGCTCCCTGGAGGGAGAGTGCACTGAGTACTCCCTACGAAGGGTTTTATGGGTGGGGATTTTAGGGAAGTCCCAGGAGAAGATCACAATAGGATGTTCAGTAGTTTCCAAGTGTGTCTTTTCTGGGTTGTGTTCTCTACTGATTGATTGGCAGGCACAGGGCAGGGGTAGTTATTCAATGCAGCTGGTTCTGTCATGGAGTAGCTGGTTTTGTTGCTTATCTGAGACATAGATGTTATCTCTATGGAGGAAAGGTCTTGGAGGGTCCATATCTGCTAGGGGAGGAAAAGCCACCCTGAAGGTGAGGTCCCACCCTACAATTGATTGCCCGTTGCTTGGCAACTGGGGCTTTCCACCCTGGTGAGCTGTACCTGGCCCATCCTCTTTGCTCATGTCTGCCTACAACAGTCCCTCTCCACCTTACAAAAGGACTCAATTCTTCAGGAAAGTTTATGGTCCTGGACTGTGGCACAGGAATTGTGCATTTCACTTGACAGGAAAAGTAAAGGTTTTTAGGTTCAGAAGTAAAAGTTTTAAGGAATGCTCGTGAAAAGAAACAAGACTGGCTCGTCAGCCATGGAATTTAATTGAGCTTATGCTGTGGAAAAACATCATGGATCCCTGTATCCTGGCTGGCTGGGCTTCTCCCTGAGCTCCATGGGAGAATAGAAGGGTCAGGGCCAGATGCATGCATATCCCAAAAGGCTATAAACCAGTGGCTCTCAACCTTTTTAATGCCACGACCCTTTAATACAATTCCTCATGATGTGGTGACCCCCAACCATAAAGTTATTTTCGTTGCTACTTCATAACTGTAATTTTGCTACTGTTATGAATCATAATGTAAATATCTGTGTTTTCCGATGGTCTTAGGCGACCCTGCTAGCAGTTCTCAACCTGTGGGTATCGACTAAATAATTTTATGGTTGAGGGTCACCACAACCTATATTAAAGGGTCTCAACATTCGAAAGGTTGAGAATCACTGCTCTAGACTAACCTTGCCTCTCTTTCCTCAGGACCCAGAAGTTTTCCAGAAGCAGAAGGCAGCTCTACTGTTCTGCAAAGGAGTGGGATCCTTTCAGCTATGAAGCATATATTGAACCTCTATCTCTTAGGTGTGGCGCTGACCCTGCTTTCCGTCTTTGTTAGACTGATGGAGTCACTGGGAGGCTTACTGGAGAACCCACCGCCTGGGAGCTCCTGGACCACCAGAGGTCAACTAGCCATCACAGGATCCCCAAGAGCCTTCCAGAACATCCATCCAGAGGGGTGTGATAAGACCTCCCTCCACTAGCCATACCTTGGAACACTGGCCTAAACCTGTCCAGCCTGGTGTCCCAGATCCTGGGCAAGCAAGCAGAGAACCGTTATTAGGCCCTGGAAGGGCCCCTCCATCTGGATGCTCCTACCCTGGAAAAAGACTGTTTAATAGGCAGGCGTGAGTGGGTAGCCTATGGTTGTGGAGTGGAGTGATTTCACTCTTCTCCCCAGAGTCTGCTGTGTGCTTTGATGTCCTTGGCAGCGTGGCTCTGACCTCTTAGATGAGGGCTTGTGCTATAACTTCGGCTGTTGGGAGATGATGGTGTTTTTAGCCCTACTTCCTAAACTGTGAAAAGTTCCTTTGGACTTGGGTGGCTTATGGTCAGTTTCTTTAGTGTTCAGCTTCTCTTTCCTGTAAGCTCCTCTGTGTGTGGGTAACAGTTAAAGAGGTATGAGTTGGATGTAGGGAGGGGAAGATAAGAGTGTTCAGTGTCCAATTCTCACTGTTTTATATTTTTAAGTCTTCCAACTTACTGTGTATGTAGTGGTCTGAAGGGAACAGTGGGATAAAGCCTGCTCAGAACACGGGCAGTATAGCCACCATGTGGCTTAAGTGGATTTTTCTAATGAAATAAAATTGAATACCTATTTCCACTCTGTGTCATATTGATTTCTGCCCTTAAAATTAGTGGTTACAAAAGGGTTAATTCATAGATCTGAGGTTTAACACCTTAAAACTTAGGAGCGTGAAAATGCTTCAAACACTTTGTTTAAAATGGGTAAATGAACCTCTGAATTTGGAGGCAGGGGCAATTGGGTCTGTCCCTTCTGTATCCATAGTTGTCTAAGCTTAATTTGTCCGAGACTGTACTTTCTCAAAAACAAGAAAATATATATGTATATATTTTTACAATTTAAGATAGGAAGGGAGATAGAAACATCAATAATTATTGATCAACTGCCTCCTACATGCCCCTTATTGGGAATTGAGCAACCAGACAGGAATCTACCCGACCTGATTCATACATAGGTCAACACAACTGAGTCACACCGGCTGGGCTACTCTTTTGTCTCTGTTCATCTCTAAAGAAAAGAAATATGATTCCTTCCCACCCCTTCATCTTCTATCTCTGGGGGAAAGAGGACTATCAGTCCAGAAGGCCTTGGCCTTTAAAACATTTTTTAAAAGTTGATTTTAGAAGATGGGAGACAGAAACATTAGTTGCCTCTAGTATGACCAGGGATTGAACCCACCACCGTTGGGAGCACAGAATGACAAACCAACTAAGCCACACTGGCCAGGGCAGCCTTGGCTTTTTTTTTTTTTTTTTGATTTTTTTACAGAGAGGAATACAGAGTTAGAAACATCAATCAGCTGCCTCCTGCACACTCCCCACTGGGGATGTGCCCACAACCAAGGCACATGTCCATGACCGGAATCAAACTTGGGACTCTTCAGTCTGAAGGCTGACGCTCTATCCACTGAGCCAAACTGGTTAGGCAGCTTTGGCTTTTTTATTCTGTACTCTTATCCACCAGAATGACGACTCAATTCTGATTTTTCAGGTAGGCTGGTAAAATAGCCACACCTCACCCTTTGGGTCTGATTGGGTTGAGTGTCACCCCAAGCACCTAAAGGCCACTGGTTCAGATTCCTGGTCAAGACACATGCCCGGGTTTCAGGACCCCCAGTAGGGAGCCTGCAGGAGACAGCTGATCAGTATTTTTTGTTTGTCCCCTTGTCCCCTATCAATGTTTCTATCTCTCCCTCTCTAAATCAAAAAGGTTTTAATAGCCATACCTCTCAGATGATTGTTTCTGCTCTTTTTCAGGTCTAAGCAGTATAGCCTATTCTATCACTCTTCTATCCCCACCCCATGGTGAAGCATATTCACTCCTCTCCTATTGTATATAGAAGCATATCTCAAATTTTTGTGGATTGGGTTCCAAATTATTAATAAAGCAAATCACATGAATTTTTTAGTTTCTCAGTGTATATGGGAAGTTATGTTTGCACTATACTATAGTCTATTAAGTATAATAGCATTATGTTGAAAAAGCAAGGTATATATATATTTTAATATATTTTTATTGATTTCAGAGAGGAAGAAAGAGAGAAAGAAACATCAATGATGAGAGAATCATTGATTGGCTACCTCCAGCATACCCCTTCCTTCCTCCCCCAGGGGATCGAGCCTACAACCCAGGCATGTGTCCTTGACTGGAATCTAACCTGGGACTCTTCAGTTCACAGACCGACTCTATCCACTGAGCCAAACCAGCTAGTACGAGGTATATATCTTAATTAGAAAATACTTTAGCCCGGCTGGCATGGCTCAGTGGTTGAGCGTCCACCTATGAACCAGGAGGTCACAGTTCCTGGTCAGGGTACATTCCTAGATTGTGGGCTCTATCCCCAGTAGGGGGTGGGCAGGAAGCAGCAAATCAGTGTTGATATTGATGCATTAATGTTTCTGTCCCTCTCTCTAAAATAAAACCATTTAAAAAAATACTTTATTGCTAAAAAATGCTAACCATTATCTGAGCCTTTTATGAGTCAACCTTTTTGTTGTTAGAAGATCTTGTCTAGATGTTGATAAAAACATCTATGAAGAAAAGGAAAAGCTGTGAAGTGCAATAAAATAAGGTATGCACACTCTTAGTGTGCACATCAATTGACATATGATGAGTTTGATTTACTTTTGTCAAAAGGTAAAAATGGAGCATGGTATCTTCAGCCAAACCAGTTTTACTCCCAGCAAAATTTTCTGTAGTTTCTCATAAGTGCCATTTCTCTATAAGCCAATGGCTTGGGCAACATTTTCTGTAGTGGAGTAGTCATTAGTGCTATTGATTAAATATAGTCAAACTCGTTTCTCTAATGTCTCCTCAAACAATTCAGTTCTTGACCAAGTTGTTCACAGGAAAAAAAAAGTCTCAGTTGTAGACCAATACTTATTGTTTTTTAAATATTTTTTATTGATTTTTTACAGAGAGGAAGAGAGAGGGATAGAGAGTTAGAAACATCCATGAGAGAGAGACATCCATCAGCCGCCTCCTGCACACCCCCTACTGGGGATGTGCCTGCAACCAAGATACAAGCCCTTGACCGGAATCGAACCTGGGACCTTTCAGTCCACAGGCCCATGTTCTATCCATTGAGCCAAACCGGTTTCGGCCCAAAATTATTTTTTGTCCTGACAGCCCTTTCATACTGATACCTTTGACAAAAAGCATCTCTCAGGCAATAAACAAAGGAGATAATCCTTTTGTTGCTGGCAGAAATTGAGGATTAGCATGATTTTAAAACAAAAGGCCATCAAGAGTGCTAATGTTGCTAAGGTAGCAAAATTTGTTGATTGGATAAATGAAAAGCAACTGGGAGGCAGTGATATATGAAAAATTTGTTTAAGGCTAGTAGGATGTGGTTCGATAAGTTTAGAATAGAGAATCCAGATATCCACCCAAACCACTATGCTCAACTAACATTTGACAAAGGAGGCATGAACATTCAATGGAGCCAAGATAGCCTCTTCAATAAATAGTGTTGGGAAAATTGGACAGATACATGCAAAAAAATGAAACTGGACCACCAACTTACACCAAATACAAAAATAAACTCAAAATGGATACAGGACTTAAACATAAGACAGGAAACCATAAAAATACTAGAGGAATCCACAGGCAGCACAATCTCAGACATATGCTGAAGGAACTTCTTCACTGATACTGCTCCAAGGTCAATGGAAGCTAAAGAGAAAATAAACAAATGGGACTACATTAATATGAAAAGCTTTTGCACAGCAAAAGAAACCATCAACAAAACAAGAAAGATCACTGTATGAGAGAACATATTTGCAAATGTTATCACTGATAAAGGTTTAATCTCCAAAATCTACAGCCAACTTATACAACTTAATAAAAGGAAGATAAACGATCCAATAAAAAAATGGGCAATGGACTTAAATAGAACCTTTTCGAAAGATGGCAGAAGGAAGGCCAAGAGACACATGAAAACATGTTAAAAGTCACTAATCATCCGAGAGATGCAAATCAAAACGACAACTCAATACCATCTTACACCGGTCAGAATGGCAATCATCAACAAATCAACAAACGACAAGTGTTGGCGAGGATGCGGAGAAAAAGGAACCCTTGTACACTGTTGGTGGGAATGCAGACTGGTGCAGCCACTGTGGAGAACAGTATGGAGTTTCCTCAAAAAACTAAAAATGGATCTCCCATTTGACCCTGTAATCCCACTCTTAGGAATTTATCCTAAGAAATCACAAACACAAATCAGAAAGGATTTATGCATCCCTATGTTCATAGCAGCACAATTTACAATAGTTACAATTTGGAAACAGCCTAGGTGCCTGTCAGCAGATGGGATCAGAAAACTGTGGTACATCTACACAATGGAATTCTATGCTGCCATTAAAAAGAAGGAATTCTCACCATTTGCAGCAACCTGGTTGGAACTGGAGAGCCTTATGCTTAGTGAAATAAGCCAGTCAATGAAGGAGAAGCATCACATGATCTCACTCATTTGTGGATAATAAAGAACATTACAAACTGATGAACAAAAGGATAGATACAGAGGCAGTAAAGCTTCAAAAAGACTGTGAAATTACAGCAGGAAGATTAAAGTTAGGTGAGGTAGATAAGAGATCAATCAAAGGACTTGTATGCGTGCATATAAGCATAACCAATGAACATAGACACTGGGGGGTTGGGTTATGCCTGGGAGGGAGCGGGGGGCAATGGGGAGATATGTATAAAAAATTAATAAAATTAAAAAAAAGAAAAAAGGTGTTTATAGGTTAAACAGTACATTAGACATGTATATTATAGGTTAAAACAATCATTTGAGAGTCTGGAGGGGATTGATCAATTTACATTATTTCTAATGGGGGAAAATGGTTTGGTTTTTAACAGATCATTCTCAAACAGCCTTTGGAAATGAATTAAATTCAAGAACTGAGGTTCCACTGTATTTCCAATGTCCATCTTTCCAGTTTCTGGTCCTTGCGATCAGCTGGACTATAGGACTCATCTTTTGATAGCAGAGTACATAAACATATAGTTTGTATTTTATCTCTGATTGTGTTACAGAAAATCGGAATAATCAAACCATGCTCAGAGAGTTTGGAGTTACATTTATTACGTGCGGGTCTAGAGGAAAATGTCTTTCAAATTCTGGGTCCCAACATGCAGAAATTTTCCCTATATATATGTTTTCACCTTTGTCTCCCAAATATGGGATGGGATGTTTCCTGCCCCTTTGCAAATTCTTAAAGGGCCCCTAGGTGCTGAGGCCTTGAGACCACAACCAAAGACCTAGTCTGGTGCCAGCACTGATAATTTTGTCCAGGGAAGGTTTAATGGCCTCTCTGAAGTGAGAATAGTCTCGTTTTCCTTATTATTTAAGCAAGCAAACATTTACAGAAGCCAAATAGCAGGGTTAAATTTTCAAACAGCAGTTTTTATATAAGATGGATGCTTCAGTTGCAAGCATTTTCATGTGCCAGTAGCTGTCCTTTATAGACATTTTTTTAACTTTGATCTTATTTTCTCATTCAGATGCTTCTGACTAGTTTAAGGTATTTTGAACTGTTAACTGGAGAGCTATATATTAAGTCTCTTCCCCAATCAGTTTAGTTTAACTGAAATGGTTTCCTGGGTGCCACAACTTTATCCAAGCTTTTGCTCTAAAACTGATTTCCAGCCCTAACTAGTTTGGCTCAGTGGATAGAGACTATGAACTGAAGAGTTCCAGATTCGATTCCAATAAAGGACACATGCCTGGGTTGTGGGCTCAGTCCTCAGTAGGAGGCATGCAGGAGGCAGCCAAATCAATGATCCTCTTTTATCACTGATGTTTCTCTCTCTCCCTCTCCCTTCCTCTCTGAAATCAATAAAAATATATTTAATAAATAAAATAAATAAATAGATGAAACTGATTTTCTGTCTTTCTCATCTCATGGTACATGTAAACTAATGACTAAATTTTTGCAACACATCAAAAAATACATTTTTTGCTGACCTGAAAAAAAATAGGTATAATTTTTATTCATTTACACTGGACAGCTATTGTTGTGTTGGCTGCTACCATTTCTTTATTTGACAATCGAAAGAAAAAGAGGTTGCTGAAACCAGTTTGGCTCAGTGGATAGAGCATCAGCCTGCGGACTGAAAGGTACCAGGTTCGATTCTGGTTGAGGGCATCTACCTTGGTTGCGGGCACATCCCCAGTAGGGAGTGTGCAGAAGGCAGCTGATTGAAGTTTCTCTCTCATCGATGTTTCTAATTCTATATTTCTCTCCCTTCCTCTCTGTAAAAAAATCAATTATATATATAAAGAAAAAGAGGTCAATGCCCCTGACAAAATAAGTATTGTATGTTTTAAAAATCCTTGGTGGCATACGAATGTGCCAAGGCACATCCATTGAAAACTGCTGCTCTTAAATAATCTGCTCAGAGGTTTTATCAACAGACGTGATGGCCATACCATTTTTTAAAAATATATTTTATTGATTTTTTACAGAGAGGAAGGGAGAGGGATAGAGAGTTAGAAACATCGAGAGAGACATTGATCAGCTGCTTCCTGCACGTCCCCTACTGGGAATGTGCCCCCAACCAAGATACATGCCCTTAACTGGAATAGAACCTGGGACCTTTCAGTCTGCAATGCTCTATCCACTGAGCCAAACCGGTTTCGGCCATACCATTCTTTTAATCTTTCCTACAAGTAGTTGTCCCTATTTGCCTAGCCAGGGGTATTTTCTGAATGCAGGACTTGTGCTAAAACTGGGACACTTCTGGGCAAACCAGGACAGTCACTCTACCTACAAAATTGAGTTTGCATTGGTGTTTGTCATCCCAAAACATGCCTGAATTTTATCTATTACCAGTTAGGGATGAGAAGCAGTGGCTTCTGTGAACCCCGCAAGCTCACTGATTTTCTGTATTCTCTGTAGATCCCCTTTTGCCTGCTTGCAAGCTCACCAGTTTTCCTCTCAGCTCATCTTGTGGCGCTTTGTCAATAGCAACTAACAGATTCTCTTGTTTTGTTTTTGTTAATCCTCACAGGACGATATTTTTCACATTGATTTTAAGAAAGAGTGGAAGGAAAGGGTTGGGGACAGAGAAACATCAACATGTGAGAGATAAATCAACTAGTTGTCTCCCGCATACACCCCAACTACGTCTGAGGATCAACTCTGCTACTGGATAAGATGGGTTGCCATCCTTCCAGCTTCCAGTAAGATCTCTTTGCTGCCTTCCAGATAAGTTAAACTCACACATACCAGGGTTTTGTGGTGTGTGTGTGTGTGTGTGTGTGTGTGTGTGTGTGTGTGTTTATTGCAACACTGCCCTCTAGATTCCAATCTCCATATCAGTCAAGGACACACTAGATTAGGTTATATTGCATCAACAACCCTAAAATCTTAGTAGCTTAAAACAACAGTGCCTAAGGATGCATTCCCGTGAAGCAGAATGGGGCTCTGGTCAAGAGAATTCCCTTCGCCTTCACTACATCTGCTCAAGAGAACAGCACATTCCGATATTCCCAAGTATGAATTTTAAATCTCTACTGATTATGATTGTGAGGCCTTAACTCTGGTGCCATCTTTTCATTTTACTACAGAGGAGACAGAAGGAAACTCGGTGACTTAGACAACATCACTGAACTAATTGGTGGTCCATCGCCAATATGCAGCCCCTTTTTTCAACATCACGATTTCTTTTTCATGGACTCTTCAAAATGCAATCTAACAAAATACATCCATAACGAGCTTTTTCCCCGCTGACATAATTCTTATGCAGGCACAAGTAGGAGCACGTTGTGAGAAGCTTCCCTGTGATGGGGAAGATTAAAGGCTGTGGGTTTCCCAAGAGCCTCCTCATTGTCTGGCCAGCTCACTGCTGTCTTGGCAAAACCTTCAGAGATTCATTTTCCTCATGTTTTCGGGGAGACTGGGTGAAAAATGGAATAGCCTTCATTACCACTAGTTTGCAGTAAGAAAAGGGAGAGAAAAGCCTTGCTCCTCCCTAACTTGTCCTTTCCTCTCTTTTTCCTTTCCTGTTGTTGCCACCACATTCCTGATGTCATTCCTGCCATTGTGAGCTGGCAGGCAGGCCCTCCCTGGGCTGGAGGACAGTCTGTAAGTCAGGAGGAGAGGAGGAGCTGTGGAGGTGGGGGGTGGGCAGCAGTGGTCACACAACACCTTGCAGTCGGGCTGGGTCTGTGTGGAGCCCCGGGATGTTCCCCAGCCCATTCTTCCCAAAAGTCAATGAATAAAATCAGGGGCCTCCCTCCTGAGGTCAGGGAACCAGGCCCTGGAGTGGAACTTGGGGTGGAAGATGGCCTTCTTTGTCAACTGATTCATTCTCCAGAATTCAACTTGTTCTCCCACTCTGCGGTGTTTGAAAGCAACTTTATCCAGGTACCCATGTGCAGCTCAGGGTCAGCTCTTTCCCTTTCCAAATCCTATTTCCAGCACTCGGTCCTGGAGAGGAGCCATTCCAGCTATTGATACCAGAAGATCTGGGTCTCAAATTCACCTGTTTGTGCTTGTAGCAGTATGGGTTTTTCCTCACTCTCCTCCCTTTTTGGAACTTTCTTTGCACAATCTCCCTTCCAGATCATTAGAGACCTGTGCTGGCTTCTTCTACCCAAGGATGGCAGAATATAATTTTGATTCCCCTCAGCTTTTTCTTATTAGTGCATTCTTTCTAAAGTCAGATGATGCAGAGGACTTGAAAAAGGACAGCACAGCATTCCTATTATCAAGGAGCTTGTCTGCTTGGGGAGATCCACCAAAAAGGTGATGCCCCGCTCAGTGTGCCAAACACATGTAAGAATCACAGGTGCACTCAACTAGTGTTGCTCATTGGCTGAGGATCAACCTTTGAACCCGAAGGTCACAGATCAATTCCCGATCAGGGAACATGCCCCAGTTGTGGACTCATTCCCTAGTGTGGAGCCTGCAAGAGGCACAGGTGCTCCAAGCTTGTCACTAAGTTGAAGTGCTGCTTTCTTTTATCTTTTCTGTTGTTTTTTTTTTAATTGATTTCAGACAGAGGGAAAGAGTGATAGAAACATCAAAGATGAGAGAGAATCATTAGTTGGCTTCCTCTTACACACCCCCTACTGGGGATCAAGCCCTCAATCTGGGCATGTGCCCTGACTGTGAATCAAACCCTGATCCTCTAGTTTATGGGTTGATGCTCAACCACTGGGCCACACTGGTCACGGGCATTTTTTTTTTTAAAGTACTGCTTTCTAGCACCTGTATCCTTCCACTCTTGTCTTCTGCTTCTCTGACCCAAGGACCTGGGGCTGATTTCTAGGTCACTAAGTCCGGGAACTGGATGAATGTCTCTGAAGGTTCGACCACCACTGTGATCCTTGGGGTAACCTCCTCAGTGCCCTCCTTGCCACTCCCCAACATCCTCCTGATGGCCAACGTCACCTGGCCCCAGGGTCAGTTTTCCACCTGCAACACACCTGGCTGTGCTCCTGTCATCACCCTCAGCAGGTAAAGAAAAGCCAAATAGGGTGGGTTGACAGACTGCACTGTCTTATAATTGGGCTTTAGCTAAAAAGAACGGATAGTGTTCCTTAGTGTACACACTGTGCAGAACCCCATTCATTCATTTAATAGGTATTATTTCGTATCTATACAAAACAAGCACCGTGTTTGGTGCTGTGGGTAGAGTATCAGTCTGTCTCAGCCTAGTTTTTGAGGATTTTAGCTTTCATTTTTATTTTGTCAATAAAAACTTAGGAGCCTTTTTTTTTAAAAAGTGAGGAGTATGAAAGCCAAATGGGATTAAGAGGTATTGATATTGAAAAAATAATACTGGGTGTATAGGAGACATCTACCCTTCTTACTCTTTCAATAGAGTTAATCAGAATACAGGGTGAAGGAGACTTAGAAATGGAGTCAGAATATCTTAGTCCCAGTTCCTACTTAAGATCTAAATGGAAAAAATTAAATAAAAAATTTTTTTAAAAGGATCTAAACTTGGGCACCCCTGGCCAGGTGCATTTGGTTACAACATCATCCTGATACCCCAAGGATGCAAGTTTGATTCCCAGTCAAGGCACACACAAGAAGCAGCCAATTGCCCTGGCTGATATGGCTCAGGAGCTAGAGTGTTGGCCTGTGAAGAGGGTCTTGATTTGAATCTCTGAGTTGCATATGAGGGAGGGAACCAATCAATGTGTCTCTCTCACATCAATGTTTCTCTCTCTCTCTCTTTCCTTTCCTTCTACTCTTTCTGGAAATTAATGGAAAAAATATCCTCTGGTAAGGTTTAACAACAACAAAAAGTAACCAATGACATGCATAAATAAGTGGAACAACAAACTGATGTTTCTCCTTTCCTCTCTCTCTCTCTCTCTAGAAATCAATAAAATTTTTAAAGGTATCTAAATATCTTGGGCAAATTACTTAGCTTCTTTCTCTAAGTCTCAGTTTCAAGAAATCTGTAAAATGGAATTAATAATACTTTTTTTAATCAAGAATTGTGAGAATTAAAAGAGATAGTCTACATCAATTAGCAGTCTTTGTTATTGATGTGGGCAGATTTCTTTAATAGCTAAGACCCTGGAAATCAGAGAAGAGCCAGGCTTTGTAATCATTCCACTCTCATCCACAAGCCCTCTCCCCTGTACTTTCCCAAGCAGAGGTGGGAGCCTAATGAGGCTGAGCCAAGCTCTCAGTAGGCACCAGCATGATTAATTCAAATCCTGGGGCTCCTTCATTAAGGCAATTTCCTGATTGTGTCCAGGATTCTCCCCCTGAAGTTTGTGGAGCTACAGATCTGTGACAGGCTCCAACGCATCCTGCGGATTAGGACAGTGACTGAAAAGATCTACTACATGAAGCTCCACGAAAAACACCCAGAGACGGTGTTTCAATTCTGGATCCGCTTGGTGAAAATTCTGCAGAAAGGTCTGTCTATCACCACCAAAGACCCGAGAATCCAGTTCACTCACTGCCTGGTGCCCAAGCTGCCCTGCAGCTCCACTGAAACAACAGTAAGTTGGGTCCTGCCGCCAATATCTCTACGAAGGGGCGGAGGGGGATGGGAGCAGTATTGCCTCCCATTGTGAGGGTTGAATATTAAAGTCTAGTGTCCTGGGGAAACGAGAAGACCATTTTCAAGGGTCAGTGATATGCACACACCAATTATAGCACATTAATTTAGTTTTTCTAAAAAAGAGCTATAAGGTACTTAAAAGTGTTTTCAGTTTTTTGCTCATTTTTTTCAGTATCATAAAGGAATAATGCTCACTTTAGAAAATTACAGAAAAATTAGTCCCATTTTTCTTCAGCCCCAACCAATCACTTGGAACATTTGGCATATTTCCTTCTAGTCTTTCATTTTACTTATTTATTTATTTATTTATTTATTTATTTATCAATATATTTTATTGATTGTTCACAGAGAGGAAGGGAGAGAGATAGAAAGTCAGAAACATCGATGAGAGAGAGACATCGATCAGCCACCTCCTGCACGCCCCACAGTGGAGATGTGCCCGCAAGCAAGGTACAGGCCCCCGACCAGAATCGAACCTGGGACCTTTCAGTCCGCAGGCCGACCCTCTATCCACTGAGCCAAACCGGTCTCGGCTAGTCTTTCATTTTAAATTAAATTTTAATTTATGTATTTGAGGACATTAAATATATTTTTGGATGTTGCTTTTCTTCAATTTAGAATATATCATAAACATTTTTTCCATTACAATGTTTTCAATTACAGTTAACAGTCAATATTGTATTAGTTTCAGGTATACAGTATAGTGGTTAGGTGTTTATACAACTTATGAAGTGCTCCCCCCACAAGTCTAGTACCTACCTGGCACCATACATATTTATTTAATATATTTTCTGTGCTGTACTTTACATCCTCACGACTATTTTGTAACTACCAATTTGTACTTTACCATTTTACCCAGGCCCTTAACCCTCTTCCCATCTGACAACCGTCAGTTTGTCTCTGTATCTATGAGTTTTTTTCTGTTTTGTTGTTTATTTTGTTTTTTAGATTCCATATATAAATGACATCATATGGTATTTGTCTTTCTTTGTCTCACTTATTTCACTTAGCATAATACCCTTAGGACCATCCATGTTGTAGAAATGGTAAAATTTCATTCTTTTTATGGCCAAGTAATATTTCATTGTATACATGCACCATATCTTCTTTATCCAATCATCTAATTATGGACACTTAGGTTGTTTCCCTAGCTTGGCTATTGTATCTATTGCATATGAAATGTCTGTTCTTTGTCTCTTGTTATAGTTTTTTTTTAAAATATGTTTTATTGGTTTCAGAAAGGAAGGGAGAGGGAGAGAGAGCTAGAAACATCAATGATGAGAGAGAATCATTGATTGGCTACCTCCTGCACATCCCACACTGGGAGTCAAGCCTGCAACCTGGGCATCTGACCTGATGGGGAATCGAACTATGACTTCCTAATTCATAGGTTGATGCTCAACCACTGAGTCACACTGGCTGGGCATATTTTAAAGTATATTTTATCTTATATATTGCTACCACAGATTCACCCCCAAACCCCATTTTCATGAAATATCTTTTCCTATCTTTTTTAGTCTGTGTGTGTCTTTTGATCTGAAGTGAGTCTCTTGTAGATAGCATATTCTAGACCTTGTTTTCTTCTCCACCCTATGTCTTTTGATTGGAGCATTTAATCCATTTACATTTAAAATAATTGTTGATAGGTATGTAGTTATTGCCATTTTATTATGTCGATGAGGTTTTTTTGTGTTTGTTTTTGGTCTATTTTTTTTTCTTCTTCTTAAAGAAGTCCTTTAACATTGCTGGAATACTGGTTTGGTGGTGATTAATTTCTTTAGCTTTTTCTTATCTAAGATCCATTTCTTTTAAAAGCTCTTTGTAGCCCTGGCTGATAGCTCAGTTGGTTAGAACATGTTCCTGATACAAGTTGTACGTTCAATCTCGGGTCAGGGTACATTCAAGAAACAACTATATAATGCATAAATAAGTAGAACAACAAATCAATGTGTGTTTTTCTTTCTCTCTAAAATCAATAAATACAATTTTTTATTTTTATTTTTAAACATTTTTTTAAATATATTTTATTGATTTTTTTTACAGAAAGGAAGGGAGAGGGATAGAGAGTTAGAAACATTGATGAGAGAGAGACATTGATCAGCCACCTCCTGCACGCCCCCTACTGGGGATGTGCCCCAAAACAGGATAAATGCCCTTAACCAGAATTGAACCTGGGACCCTTCGGTCCGCAGGCCAACGCTCTATCCACTGAGCCAAACTGGTTTCGGCTAAAATTTTTAAAATATATATTTTTATTTATTTCAAAGAGGAAGAGAGGGGGGAGGAAGAGAGAAACATCAATGATGAGAGAGAATCATTGACCAGCTGCCTCCTGCATGCCCCCCATTGGGGTTGGACCCCACAACCAGGTATTTGCCCTTGACTGGAATCTAACCCAGGATCCTTCAGTCCACAGGCCTCCGCTCTATCCACTGAGCCAAACCAGCTAGGGCAATACATAAATCTTAAAAGCTCTTCTTATCCATCATATCATTTTTTTTATATATATATTTTATTGATTTTTTTACAGAGAGGAAGGGAGAGAGATAGAAAGTCAGAAACATCCATGAGAGAGAGACATTGATCAGCCACCTCCTGCACGCCCCACAGTGGAGATGTGCCTGAAAGCAAGGTACATGCCCCCGACCGGAATCGAACCTGGGATCTTTCAGTCCACAGGCCAACATTCTATCCACTGAGCCAAACCGGTCTCAGCACATCATATCATTTTGATAATTTCATACTCTCCAGTTGTATGAATGAATTAATATTTACTTCATTCCTCTAAAATCAGATATTAATTTGTTTATATATTTATTTTAAAATATTTTTATTGATATTAGAGAATAAGGGAAAGAGTGAGAGAGATAGAAACCTGATGAGAGAGAAACATTTATTGACTGCCTCCTGCACATCCGCTACTGGGGATCAAGCCTGCAACCGGGGCATGTGCCCTGACCTTTTGGTTCCTGAGTCAACACTCAACCACTGAGCCAATCTGGCTGGGCTAAAATCTGGTATTTAAAGTTGTTTCTAACTTTTTATCAGGAGTGGAGAACCTTATTTCTCCTAAGGATATTTATAACTTCATTTGAGGGCCATACAAAATTATCAACTTAAAAATTAGCCTACTATATTTGTTCAAACATTTAATTAATTCACCCCTAATGCCTTGTCAGGACCAGATCAAATGATTTCAAGGGCCTTATATGGCTCATGGGCCATACATTCCTCACCCCTGTAGGAGGGTAACACAAGCATTTAGAAGTACTAGTATTGTCCACAGCTTTTATTGTTTTCTCAGAATAGATTTTTAGAAGTAGAATTCAAGGGTTCAGAATGGGAATGAGGGGGGAGATGTCAATGGGAAAAAAAATGTTTATATGTAATATTTTAAACAATAAAGAACCTAAAAGATAATAAAAAGAAGTAGAATTCAAAAGGTATGAACATTTTTAAGGGTTTTGGTACATATTGCCAGATTATTTCCAGAAAGTTCATACTAAATTATACTCTTACTGATAATATTAGAGTTCTGTATCACTGTGTTCTTATCACACTTGAGAATTAAAAAGTAAAAAAGTTTTCTGATAATTATAGGTTAAAAAAGTAGCATGTGTTTGATTTTGATGAGTTTGACATTATATTTTTTTCTTTATGCACTGTTTGGTTTGTTCTTCGGCCATTTTCCTATTGGCATCCTTGTGTTTTGTAATTGATTTGTAAAATAAAGCTTTTTTTAAATTAATTTTTTATACATATCTCCCCATTGCCCCCCCTCCCTCCCAGGCATACTCCAACCCCCTAGTGTCTGTGATCATTGGTTATGCTTATATGCATGCATACAAGTCCTTTGATTAATCACTTATTTACTTCACCTAACTTTAATCTTTCTGCTGTAATTTCACAGTCTGTTTGATGCTTTATGATTTTTGTCCCCTGAGAATTATCAGTCTACTCCCTTTCTGTGCTCCTGATTCTATTATATTCACCAGTTTATTCTGTTGATCAAATTTTTAATTCACTTAATTTTTAGATTCACTTGTTGATAGATATGTATTTGTTGTTCATAATTTTTTGGCTTTTACCTTTTTCTTCTTCCTCTTCTAAAAGAGTACCTTTCAGCATTTCATAT